>WYDI02021551.1:0-10125 GCA_009867235.2 Psittacus erithacus | reverse complement strand
TCTTGGGTGACATGGTTTAGTGTGAGGCATCCCTGCCCATGGCAGTGGGGTTGGAACTGGATGATCTTAAGGTCCTTTCCAACCCTAACTATTCTATGATTCTATGAAACAAACTATAGTTCATGATAACTTATAAAATATTATAATGTTCTGTAAAAGTTGTTGATATAGCAATTTTTTTATTAAAACATCTGAGAGAGCTAATCAGTCTATTTATAAAGAACCATTCAGAAAAAATAAACTTTTTTAACAAGTCTGAATTAAAACTCATCTACAAATCACTAGGAGTGAATTTAGGCAGTGTAATACCTGCTATTTTTATGGAAGTGGTAAATATTGAGCAGGTCAAGTGTTGTCTTTTCCAGTGGTTTTCCATTATTACTAAGAGCAAAAATTACTTTCGGACTTCACAGGCTGATGGAATGGCATTTGCCTGAGTTACAAAACAGCCTGAAACAATAGAGCTGAAACTTAAAAGAGCAGCATTCTTAACTACAAAGCACTGATCATAACACTCAAGAATGAAATTGGCAGAAAGGAACAGATGTCTGTATATGGAGTACATACAATAAATACCATGTATTCTATTAAGCATTTCCTTAGTATGCCAACACATACCAATAATATTTTTATCTGTGCTTGAAGCACACCAATGCAGGGACACAACTCATCCTGTGGTGTCTGAAGTTTGCAATCAGTGCATTATTAGTCAGCTATATTGCCATCATTTCACGTAGCTGCACTCTATTCTGCAGCAGATTGCTTTGACTGTTGAAGAAAAGCTGAGCTTGTTACAATCATGGCAATTCACTTTCCTGTAAAACTGTGCTCATTCTTCTACAGTATTCTGGATGCCAAAATGCTTTGTTTTGTCCTCCATACAGTCTTGGCATCTATTCTCAGATCCCTTTTAAGCCCTATTTTTTTATTAGCTTTATTTTTCCCCATCTTCACACGCGAAATTTCAGATTGCACTGAGGCTGAGCAATCTCTACAAAAACTAGAGACAGTAAAAAAAAAAAAAAGCCAATAAATTACTTCACTAGTATTGTAGAGGAGGGACATTTTGTCAGCCTGCTCTGAGAACAGAAACATACTGCTGAAAAACACCAACATCTTTTAAATAAATATTTTGCATTAAATATTCCTAAAAGGATTGGCCAAATATATTATTGCTGTCTGGAATATTAACTCTGACTTCAGAGAAGCTAAGGAGGTCGCAAAAAACTAGGATGAAGAAAACTGATTCTGACTCCATAGTTTATAGTATTAAATAATCTCTCAGCCTGACATTTGCTTTAGGTTCTATAACAAAACATCTAAACTAAATCTTGATTAATTCAGGTTTAAAAGTCTGCAGTATAAAAATACACATCAACTGTAATTCATAAAAAACTTCATCAAATTGCCTTGATGGCTTTTAATGTGACTTGATAATTTTAGTTGTTAAAAATAATACTTTTGATGACACAGACTTCTATGAGACATTTAGTTTTATATAAATATGCAACAGATTAACTGAATTAAAGTATTTTAAATGACACATCTCAGTATATAATGGCAAAATGCTAATGAACTGAACTGTTTCTAAAGGAATGCCATACAGTTTACTTCTTTATCCTAGACAATTTTTTAATGATGCCATAGGAGACCAGAAATCATGATTCAGATGTCATGATGGCATGTGGGAAATAATGCAAAAAAAAAAAAAAAACCCAGCTGATAATGTAAGCAGTCTAAATAACACACTAGTTTCATCATAGAAAATATAAACATAATTTTAGAACCAAGAACATTAAGCACCTATATAAGATGGAAACAGCAGCAGCTATGAAGAGGATTTGGATGGAGAAAAATCAGCCCAGTTTGAGCTTCCAGTGGGAAGCTACATCTAATAAAGACTTTGAATAAAAAAACAGGGAAATTCTGAGTAAGGAAGTCAAATTTCCTCTGTGTTACCTGAATCTGGTTAACCATTTTTCAAGCAAAGCGAGAATTTGGACAGAATGATACACATCAAAGTGAATAAAACCTTAAAAAACGTGCCCTCTAGCGAGGAATAAGAGTAATTTAGAGTCTCTACGTGAAACCAGACTAAAGGGGTTAAAAGACTACAATGAGTACTTATCTAAAGAAAAAAGAATGGCATAGAAAAGGTAACAGCATAACATACTGAAGCCCATGCTGGAAGCTAAACCTAATCCAAGGGGCCATTGTTAGCAATAAAAGTAGTTATTATCTAAGCAACATACTAAGTTTTTATCATTAGAAACATTAATCAAGATTTAATTATTATTTTTAAAATGTACTCTTTTTCAAGCAAGCTAATTCAGAATAATGTTACAGAAGGTTAAATTAACTGATGAATAAATCATTAGTCACTTCATCACTCAGAGCATGATGCAGTTTAATGTTGCTAAAATTATGTGCAGTTGTGCACTGCATTCTCAAATATCAGTGTTTTTTAATGCTGGCAAGTTTTGGAAGAAAAAGTATTTTTTAATTCTAAATTTTTGTTTATTGTGCTTTAAGGAAAAAGAAAGACCTTCACTTCACTGATGATACATTAATTAACGCAGCTTATGGATATAACCCACATCGGACTCCATGCAGCAGGCTGACCAACTGCATGACCTTATGAGACATATCAAAATTCTTGTGTGACTAAAACCTAAAACCCACAAAACCTAGACTGTCATTAAGCCATTTACATATGATATGCTTGTCAGGAGAAAGACACTTACAGAATAAAAGCCATGGCTGAACCATCTCTTTTTCACTTACAGATAAATTAACAGTATTTGTGAATGTTGCCAATACAAAACACAGTGATTGTTCCACAAACACATGTATAAATATGGAAATCCGAATTTCTGAAAAGTCAGAAAGGACTTCTGAGCACTCAGCTAAGAATTGGAGGCAAACACATTTATGTTGTGTGTAGAACACAAAACTGCAATGTTCAAACTAAACTGATTATCCTTTCTAATATAAAGCAGCAGTATATGCTGCATCAGTGATGATATGATATAAATTTTCCTCTTCCAGACAATTAGACACCCTGATGCGGCAGTGGATCCATGGAGAAAAAGCTGTAACAAACCCCCTATTTTTGCAAGCATGACTCCCTCAAGGTGACATTAGACTTAGGAATGCAAAATTGTATGACCCTATCATCCTAAAAAAGGAAGGCAGCAACCATCTACAATAGGAGCAAATCTCTCTGTAAACTTGGGGTCTGGAAAATTGCCCAAAGGTAAGGGTTTCCATAAAAGAATACAAGGACTGCAGGAAGTAGTATGAGGTAAAACATATATCCCTGACAATGGAGAAGTGGTTTATGCACAAGATTGATTCCAGTAAGGAACAATGTAAAGCTGAGATGGTTTTCATTTATTGCTACTCTAGCAAACATTGTGCAGCTTGCACAAAAAAATGATTTCAAAATGCATTTATTAGGTAAATGAGAACAATAACAATAATATGTCAAATTTTACCAATTAAATATTTTGAAACTAATATATTTATTTTTGCCTTTGCGACTTTTGACCTAATAAGTAGCTTTCTATTTTATCAGAAACAATTTCTATAGCAATTAACATTCTCTGAGACCAAACATCCAGTGTTATTGAGGATTTAATCCTTCAATAGTAAGTCCTCTAATGGGTACTTACTAGCAATTTGGAGATCATTTAATTATCATATGTTTATACCATATTTGCTAATTACTATGAAGAGAAAAAAATCTCAGCCAATTTTTCCAAAACAATTAGAAACATTGTGCCATGGAGGATTATTCTGTCTCCAGGTGCTTTGAAGGAAAATAAAGCAAAAGCAGCAAAAAGTTTTAAAAGCAATAGCAAAGGTCTGCCTAGCAAAGTATCTTTTTTACAACAGCAATTGATACCAGATACTTATGGTAAAACATACAGTAGGACAACCGTATGCTTCTACAGGAAGTTTTCTCAGGCTCCAGAGGTATGCGGCTCAGGGACTTTCAGAGCCAAAGACGGTCTTTTTCTGCTTAATGTTCCTTAAAATTTTTCCCTCCAAGTTTGTCCAAATGCTTTTTGAACCCACTTAGGCATTTAATCCACTTGAGATTTTTTTTTTTTTAACGTATTCTGGAAATAGTAATCTCCAGTAAGAAGTTCACACTCTTAAGTTTACACTAGGAAAATAATAATCTCCTGTCCTATCCTTCTTTGAGTATTTTCCAGTTCAACTATTGTTCAGAGACATTACTGTTCAGAGACATATTGTTCAACTGTTCAGAGACAGTGAGACTAGGACTGCCCTTGTCTTCATCACCTTAATCAATTATAATCCATAATTTTTATCACTATTATTCATGCATTTTTTTCCAACCAATTTATGAATATGCTGAACAACATAGGTCTAACTATTGAACTCCAAAGGTTATCTCTTTCCTGCTTGTCTGGAAAGTCTTCAAGTTGGTAGCAAGAGGAATTTTCATAATAGCCCCCATAACAAAAAATATAGGATGTTATTCTATAAAAAAATGTTGTGGGAAGTCAGAACATTCCTACATCATGTGTCTTAAATTTTCTCAGATGAACCATTATTTTTTCTGTCTTAATGTAGTGTTTTGAAAAGTGGCAACAACCACAGAAAAGGCTGTTATTTGCCACTCAGTACAATATCTCAGCTATGCAACGGTCATGTAATAGGCCACATTTGGAACAAAATACTAATTAAGTTGGCAAAGACAGCAGGGAAGTAGTGGCAAGTGCTGCAACCTAATAGCTAGCAACCGTTCAATAAAGCAACCAAATTGAAAGGTTTATATAGACACAAATACCAAAGTAGATGAAACAGATGAACCAAAAAATAATTCCTATAGCAAGTTCCATTCTCAAGATAAAATCAGGAAGAGGAAAAACAGCATCCATTTCCCCTAACCTAAAGCACACTGAAGGACCAATATCTCAGTCACCACTGATCAAGATGGAAAATCTGAGCTTCTTGTAGTGCCATGTCAGTGCCCAACCTCTCTGCTTCAAGCAGTGGTGAGTCCCCATCTATGCATTTATCTAGCACGTCAGTGTGATCTGACCTTGCATGGGATCACAGCCTCTTCAATCCTTAAAGCTGAGCCTTGAAACCTCTTAGTTAAGAGGTGGCTAAAATTTGCACCATGACTAGAGCCTGGTCTGTACACAACAGCAAGTACAGCAAAACAGAGTCCAAGGATAAGTGAACTGGAAAACTGCAAACACTGTTTTCCATGTCTCAGTATTCAAACAGCCATTTCTATGATGCTACTTATTCCTACTTCTTTCCACAGACCAAAATTATAAGAAAATTTTATTAAGTTCTCCCTCCTCAGGGCACTTAAAGTATGACATGGACATATTTGCCTAACTGCTTATACAACTCCAGTGTTTTAAATTAAGAATTATTTTGAAGACTTAAGATCAGAAATCTCTAAATTCCAACATTTTCAAACAAAATATTTTGTAAAAAAAAAAAAAAGTCACGTAAAGAGTAGTCTCATTTTCCATTTTTTTTTTAAAGGGACATTACTTTGTTTCTGTAAGTGGGGTCAGAAGTAAAATCACTACAATTTTCTGAGTTCCAGGGAGGAAAGACTGCAAGGCAAACACAGAGCAAATGGCACAATTTAAAGAGCCTTTAAATACTTTGTTCTCTCAGAATTCTCCATTTTCACTGCTTCTATAATTATAATATAGTGGAATACCAATCCAAGCTTAGACAGTCTCCTCTAAGCCTAAACAGTCTGTCAGAAATGAAATGAGTGGAGAGAACAGCATCTGCTATTAATTAGTGATAATTCTCTTACACGATTTACTTCACATTTTCCATTTTCAGCTCTAATAGTTCTAAACTTCCTTCTGAAAAATAACAATTGCAATTTACAGGCATAAACATAATACAAATTAGGGATATCTGGGGTTCTGGGCAAAACCCGAAGTCAGAAAGATCATGAGGCCCTGCTCTCACAGTCTGTATTCGTACTGGAAGTCAAGATCAAGAAAGCTTTTGCCCTTCTCCTTCACAGGAGGCTTCCATCCTGCCTGAGCTCACCTTAGGAGACTGGCCTTAAGTTTTGAGAGGCATGACATCCCAGCCAAAGTCCCCACCTGATGCTGTCCCTGGAGCGGGATGATGCAGAGATGTCACATTTGTTGATTTTCTGTCAGATTCCATTTCTAGGAACTGGTCTGTTCTGCTTCCACCTAAAAGCTGCACTGTGATGATTTCAAAATGCATTTATCAGGTAAATGGGAACCATTTTGACTCTTTTCCAGGAACACATAAAGTTATCATGACTTGCACTCAATGCTTTCCACTTTGCACAAAAAGTGCATACTTTTTCAGGCCTGTCCACTCCATGTCTTTTCAGGATGAGGAGACTAAAAAGTTCCTGAGGCCAGTCCTAGTCCAAACAGCCAATGCCTTGTTAAGTACAGCAATCTCTCCTCTCTTTTTCAGGTACATGCCAGTCTAAACTACAACCAAAGGCATCCTGCATGCATCAGATATAATAAATACTGTCTTATTTCAAATTTCCTATGTCAAAGCAAGCTTGTAGAGAAGTTAGCCAAGCAGAAGTTACCGACTCAAAGTCTATACCCTGCACCAAGATTTGGATTTAAGGCCACGGAAACACCGCCGGGGTAGAGAAAATCACCACTGGTCAATTACATTGTCTTTTTCTGACAAGCCCTTGCCACATGTCAATGAAACACTGCTGTCTTGCCTGAGAGAAACATGAGAAGACCACAGCACAGCGCTAGCTTGGCTGGCACTGCTGCTGTGGAGATGGCCCATGTGCTGGCGCAGCAAGGCTGCAGGAACACCCAGCCCAGGAGCCAGACCCTAGCTTCGGAGTGTGAGTTTTGAGGACAATGAGTTCTCATTGAGCAGCTCCCTGAGCAAATTATTCTGCAGGATTTGATTGCCTGGGAAAATCTGTCACATGCTGGTGGATGGTCAGGCTGCACATCCAAAGCTTGAGGTTTCTTCCTCACTTTGATCTCCTGGGCACAAACACTACTTGGAGAGAACGCAAGTTGTGTTGTCTTGTACCTCAAGCCCATGGCTGATGCACAGCACAGACGTATTAGGTAGAGCTAAGTGCTTTCACGTCCTGACTTTCCTTGCATGTGTCACTGAGTCTGTCTTGGCTAGAACATAGGTTTTTATTTTGTAGCAATTTCACTTTGTTAACCAAAGATTACTCTGGAATGTGCATTAGCAGTACGAGTTAACACAAATACGTTGAGGCCTTCTAACAGGGAACATAATAAAAAGTAATCAGCGCTTACATAGCACTTTACATTTTCAGAGCACAGTAGAGCCATTAAGTATTATTAAATGTATTTTATAGATGAACACAGAGAGGTTAAGTGCCTCATCCAGGAGGAGGAAGGATTAGGACTGAGGTGTGGCAGGCTCTCGGCACACTCTCTAGTCCTTTCGGCTGCAAAAACCTTTGGGATGGGGAAGCCTCCTTGAACTCAAGTGCAAGCTCTGTTTCTTGTAAATGAGTAAAAAGGTAAAAAAAAGGGAAGCAAATGAACTCTTCTGAAAGAGAAAAAGGAAAGAAAGCCTTACCAAGTCAGAGCTGAGGGGCAATTGTTTATAGTGTGAGCATAAAACATGGATGCAGGGAAAACAAACATTAATTTTTAATTGGTTTTAAAACACTCACTAATCTAGGCAAGGAAACTGGCTATATTTAAAAAATCATGTGCCTAAGCTTTCTTCCCTCCAGTAAACAACCAGTTTTGCAAGCTATTAAAATAATAATAAAACTTAATAATAATTATAATTATAACAAAAACTACTTCATAAGATTTTTGCTACTGAAGGCTGCCTGCCAGTATGCTACTGAAAGTTTATCATACTGTTTTTATAAAGCAAGAAGGGAGACATATGTATTTTTTCCTGTAGAAAAGATCAAGCACTTCAAATGATCAACAAAAAGTGATGTTCGTTATTACACGACAAATTCCTGCAGCACTGCATAGCAATTATTTAAAGCATGTTAATTATCTCTAGACTGTAATCCAGACACCTGAGACTCAGCCTACACTTTAACAGCAACTTTATGGTTCTTTTACCATTGAGAGCTATGCTATTTCTCAGGGAGTTCAGGCGTGCAAATAAAATGCACAGGATGTTGTGCACATACTGAGAAAGGGACAATCGCAGCCTTTCCCACTGAACAGACCATCCAAAAGCTTTTCTTTTGGAGGGTGTCCTCTGAATCTTTCCCTGAACAGGTGAAGAATGATACTACACAGAATTTATTAGCTGCTGACTAAAATACACAGGATGAAGTAATACATCTCTGCTTTCTTGTCTCTGCAACAGTTACATTATGGTAAATTTATACCAGTTCTTAGGCCAGTTGCATGTAAGTTTTAGGGTACTTTTTTAATTTGTCATTTTTGTTAGAGGTCACTGCTTTGCAAAATGTTTTCCATTAAAAGCAGATCCAGCCAAAATAACTCAAGGGGCTGGTTACTCATTCTTGCCTGACTTTTACGAACTCAAAAGACATGCTCATAAATACAAGCTGTCGTCTCTACCTCATTGTTCCTTTTCCTCCCCTTCCCTGCCCCACCAGGCTGCTACTCTCCTGGTCTGTTCTGCTGGTTTAAGCGTTCAGCCAACCTTTGACAAGATGAAGGAGCATGAAAGGTGAACGATGGGCAGCTATGAAGTACCAACCACCTTGAAGAGTTTGCACTTCATGTAAAACTGCACTGAAGCTTGAGGTCATGTCCAGCATGACTTGGATTTTTCTGTATGTTCAGCTGCACCCAAGAGAGCACAAAGTTTTCAGCATTTGTTTAACCTCCTTACTAAAGTACCAGGCTGTGCTTCAATCACAAACTAAATCAAATGTAAATAAGTGATGATTTTGTGGCTGTCAAGAAAAAGCATTTGAGGCAAAAAGTCTCTTTAAGCAATCACTCTTTAAGCTATCTCTCTAAGCGATTTCATTTTTTAAGCAAGCATATAGTCACTAGAGGGAGAAAAAGGAAGCAGACTGAAGTAGAATTTTTCACAGCTTTTTAAATGACCCCAGCATACCCCTGTGAGGTTTCAAATGGACACTTCAGTACACAGTCATCAGGGGAAAATTTTAAAACCAAAGATCAACCAGTGAGACTTCCCAGTTGTTTTCACCTTTTACAAAGTACACTCTGCTTTTACTACATCCTTCCACTGATTTCATAAGCACTTGAATTGGTAAAGGCATTTTGGATTGGGCTGTACAAGCAAGAGCAGCCAGGTGCAAGGTGTTCTGCGCAGGGCTCAGAACTGGCTTGGACAGCACCACACACCTGGTGCTCAATGTAGCCCCAGGAGATAGACCTTGCTAGAGGAAGAGGGCTCTGAACAAACACAGGGTGGACAAAGGCAATGCAGATATGTCAAACAGTCCAGCGACCACATGGGTGGCAGGATAGGGGTGGCAAGTGAACAAAACTTAGCCATTAAAGAGCCTGGAGACCTACTCTACCACAGACGGTTCGCTTGTAGTTCTCTGCACCTCATTTTTTCCACAAATGTTAGGGTATAAAATTATCTTCATTGTTCCATTTTTTATCCTTTTTGTTCCATTAATTATAAGAGCTGTATGAAAAACCTGAAGGTAGTCATAACACAACCAAGAACATTTTAGAAAAAGAGATAAAATTACCTTTGCAAGGTCAAAGGCTTGAGGCTGATCACAAGCAATGATCACCCTCAGCTATTCTTCTAAACTAAAATTACTGAAGGAAGGAATTAGAAGCTGAAACTGATGATTATTAACCCTATTATTTCTGAATGTCTCTAAAATCCTGGTTTATACTTTTGATTATTTGCAATAATATCTAGTCTTTAAGAAACAGTTTCACCATTTCAAATTGTATCTCTACCCATGCCTGAGAGATTGAGAAATGTCACTTCTGAATTTAACAACTTTCTTTACTCAAACAATTTTCACATGATGAAATTCTTCATTCATAAAGTCATAGAATCATAGAATACTTGGGGTTGGAAAGGACCTTAAGATCATTCAGCTCCAACCCCACTGCCATGGGCAGGGATGCCTCACACTAAACCATGTCACCCAAGACT
>WYDI02021549.1:0-25529 GCA_009867235.2 Psittacus erithacus | reverse complement strand
ACCAAAATCAAAAACACAGCACTGCACCAGCTACTAAGAAGGAGAAAAATGACTGCTGCTGCTGAACCCAGGACACTTAAGAAGAGCACAATCACAAGATTGACAGTCTGAACTCATAAATGGCTTTGCACAACTGAAAAAAAAAAGCCTAGTGCACCTATAATATTTTAAACATATTTAAGCAAGTAGTACAAGTAGAAAGCAAAACTAAAGAATACTTTATCAATGTGTTATTTAATTCAAAGCAAGCAATTTTGCTTGTGCTACATACTCCATGGGCAGCACACTGAAAACCAGGAAGAAAAAGAAGAAAATGTTACCAGTCCAGTTCAGGGGGGTGTCTTTGCATTTTTGGTTTGGAGTTAAAATGAACTAAAACTACCCACATATTTTGTGTTTCTGCTTTTACACAGGCCATTTTTTTTTCTGTACCAAATTCTAAAAGGTTTCCTACAGAAGATTCTTCCCTTAACCCCATGAAACAATGACAGTACAATCCAAACCAGGTAAGAATCTGGGTTATTTAAATATTCCATTGATTAGCTCTAGATCACACTTCTTTCAGAAAGGAATCCTTGCCATGGTCCTAACATTTACCTGCAACACCCTCAGGTCCCTATGTCTCTTTTCCCCTAGTTCTTAATCTGTTAAGGACAAAGCTAGCTTTTGTAGGTTTGTTTTGTCCTTTGCTGCTTTTTGCTCTATGCTAAGATCAGAGGGATGAGAAGAGCAAGGTAAGAAGAGAAGGCGGCATCCGCAGTAGTGCAATCTAAACAGTTTCTTGCTTCTGCTTCACCAAGGAACTGCAGTACCTACAACTGCCATGTTCATTTTACCTGCCCAAATTCCACTAATCTACACACTGATCACTATCTGTCAACCTGCACCTATTTCAGAGGCACAAAGTCAAGATTCACAGCTCCCTTCCTATTGGAGAGGCCAAACTATTACCTCTGGGCTCCTCGCAGGCTACAGCAATGGTCTCCAAAAATACTTGTAACCTGTATGCCATGCAGTCTAGGCCTGAACACTAGTTGGGAAGTTCTTCACTTTAAAGGCTCTCTGAACAGCTCATTCTGTTTTAAAATTGGATAGTTCTTTAACAGAAAGTGACATGCACTTTAAAAGAAAGTGATCTGATCTCCTATCCAACTGGCAAAGATAAATTAATGCCTTTATAGAGGCACATGGAAGAAGCAGCTCCAATCAGAATACAATTTATACTTCTCAATCTTAAAAAGGAGGCGGCAAGTTTCTACTTGATCTTTTACTGATTTCAAAATTCTCTTCATATGAATGAAGTCTAGAAACAAGTCACATTTATTCAGAATCAAGATATTAGCTTGCCTTTCCAAAAGCCAAATACTCAGCCTGGGGACAGAGGTCAATTTCATATTAATAAAGTCCAGGGCACATTGCCACCAGAAGAAGGTGTGCTGCTTTTCTTTTCACGCTATGTTACCTGCTTATCCAGCAGCAATGAAAGTTAAGAGTAGGTGGACTGACTTGTTGATGTGAGAAACATTTGTTCTAGGGAAAATATTTGGGGTGGTAGGCTGTGGGAGATTAGCTTCCTGTAAGTTAAGATGATCATCTTTTCTGCAGTAAGCCCATTAACTTGAAACTGCATTTGAAGGCGCTCAGTAGTGCCTTCTTACTAACTTCTATGTAGTATAATCCATGCAGCAGCTGAAAAGAGCAACAACTTGACTTCAGTCCATTTGATCCTGATTCTTAACCTCTCTTTTTATTATTGTGATAAGGACCTGATCCACCTAAGATTTGTTTTTTAATTGTTAGTTTTTCAGTCACACTAGTGCTCTGAACTGAGGTCTGAATGTACAAATGCTGTCACAGGCATAAAAGATGAAAATGAGGAGGCCTGCATGCTTCAGCAGCTAGGAGTTTCCCTGATATTGAACTGCTATTGTGTTCACAGCCTGACAAGACAACCAGTTTCTGTGTTTGGAATCAAATTTGCTTTCTCTTACTTGATTTCATCTGCTCAACCAGAACAAAAAGAAACTTGAAAAACTAACTTGACTACTGGAGTACTGGTAGATGAGCCTATCAGTGTTGCGCTATGTGACCTCCAATTTTTTTCCCTTGCAGTAAGTTAAAATTTCAGATATTAACTGACTGTAAATGGTTAATGCAAGTATTGTGATTTCAGTCCAACAAGCAAGTCCTTAAGTGATAAGGTCCAGCTCATAAAGCAGGTAATACAGTCTGCAAGTTGTACAATTCCGTACTCTGTTAAACAGAAGAAAATACACTCCTATTTGAAAAAGCAGGTTGTTTGCTGCATTGGTTAATAATTTCTAAAAAGTCCAAAATAACAGGTCCCAGAAGGAAGCTCCCTATTCACAATCACATACAGACCACAGCAGGAACAAAACTAATGGCATGAATGCCATGTCTGAAAAACTTTTTTTGAGACTAAAAGCAACCATATGACCTCACCTACCTAATTCTACTCTAAACTACAATCTTCAGAGCAAGCACCTAAAGTAATTTTGTATATTATTGGAATATGTCTCTATGACTACACTGACACATTCAGGATGTCAGAGTCATTTTCAGAATGGTGAATAAATATACTGAAACTCTTCAGTAAAAATTCTCATATCCATAATCTTGTTTATCAACATACTTTATGAGCTTTCAGTAATAATACTAGTTGTAGAAGTAAAAAATGGTCAGTGAGCCTTAACATTTAGTACATTTACATAATTACAAACAAAAGTTAAATACAAAATTAAACTTTTGATTTAAAAGCAAGAAAAACTATTCATTTTGTAGCAAAGACCATCTCCATCCCACACAAAACAGGTTATATTCTACTTTTATTATAATCAGAAATGAGAAATTTTCAAGTTGAAGGCATTTTTAAAGCTATCTAATTAAATCCAACGGTTTCACAAGACTGGGGCCATCACACAAGTTCATATGCATGCAAGCTGGATGTAAAAGGACAACCATTTAGTACAGGAATACAGAATTCCTTTGTTTGTCTCAGCATACTAGTTTAAAGCGAGCAGTGATTTATGTAACAGAAAACCCAGGTTCTAGAGAAGAGGATGAAATACCGCAGAGATATGCAACCCCCACTCCACATATTAATACAGTACCTGGGCGCTGAATCTGTGAACATCATCAGAGGCACTGACTAGATCAATGGAAGACATGGAGGAAGAGCGACTATAGGGCTACCAGAGACAGACAAAGAAAAAACCAAGTAATCAGAACAAAGGCACAACAGAGCATTCAGTACCAACTTGCAAGCACAAGATAATGAAGAAAAGGAAAACAAAAGCAGCAAGCACAGCAGCAAATGCTGATTTCATGCACCTATTATGTATTATGCTCCTAGTGTAGCCCTAAGAGGAGCAGTGTTTCCAGTAACACTAGAAAAAAAAGCAACTGGATTTTTTTTTTAATTTTTTTTTTTCTTTTACAAAATCAATTTGATGGGTTTTGGTAAAGGTATCTTAAAAGCACTGAGGTTAACAAGTTGAGATTGTTTCCTTTAGTTTCTAACTGATAAGCTTGATACAAGTCAAAAGCATTCTAAATACTCAAATCAGTGGTGTTCTGAGCCAAGACAGAAAACAGTCCTTCTCTAATTCTGGCTACTGCATTTGAAAAATTAGTAAACCACTGACAGTTACTAGAAACACTTTTTTAAAAAAAAAAAAAAATCTCACCTACCCATATAAGATATTATATAGAAATATCATAGGTCAGCCCATGATTCAAGAGATCATGAGAAATACCTTACCATTTGAACAAATCGATGAGTCCCCACAGCAGAATATGCATCTCCAGAAGGTAAGGATGTTGGCCAGTGTAATCTAACCTTTTCACTTTGGGACTGCAACAGAATAGGTTTAATTATCAGTAGTCACCTCCTACTGGAAGGACTATGAAACAGAGTGAGTCATCCTCAACCTACATAGTGGCTACAACAACTAATGCTATTGGTGACAGGGCATGAAGGTGTTATCCTATTGGAATTCCCAGTAAGTGAATGGAAGTAAAGACTGAACTTGTCTATACTTCAAGGGGTACTTCAGAGTTGAGGAAAATAGATTGGCAGCATTAAGGATCCATTAAGTACTAGCACAACAGTCACTCAAAACTTGTACTGTCTGTTCAGAGACCATACATATATATATACCATATATATCCATTAGAAAGCCTTTTAATTCTTAACCAAGTCATTGTATTCACTATATTTATAAACCTAAACACTTCTAAGACAAAGGATGCATTACTTTGTAATTCTCTCTCATTGATATACTGGCATACTTTCTCATATTCTATATATTTCCTCACATGCATCTTATCCCTTTTTGATCCTTGTCACTGAAGTGTATTGAAGAAATGAGTTAAGAGAAGTAGCCAGAACCTACAGAATTTTAAAACAAAAATTAAACATCAACAAAACTACACCTTTGCCATTTCACCTACTGTCAAAAGAAGCTTTGGACCAACAAGTAGGTTTTGAGAAACAGCTTCACTGTTTTGATATTCTTAATCAGGGTATCAGTTACATACAAAGGTAAGTTTATACCGGATGCTAATTTAAGAATTAGGAATCACAGACATTCAACTAGTTAACACTTATCCTACAATGGTCTCTGTAAACTGTGAAGTCACTTTCTCAAAATCAGTGTTAAGCAACAATATTCAACTGTAAAAATACTAGGTGAATTCCCCTTATCAGTGTCAGAATAAAATACCTAAAGCTTCAGGAGATGCACCCCAAGACTGAGTTTAAGTCACAGAAATCTCTCATGAACATCCATCATTGAGACATTTTTTAAGTATCAATACCTGCTCTTCCATTTTATCCTGTCTATCGAGAGCAGCTTCAACAGCATCAAAGAACTCCTCTTCATTAATCAGACTATTAGGACCTTCCTAGAGCATAAAAATCAAAAGTAGTTCAAAATTCTGGAAACATGAGAGTTCCACTTCACTTTAATACTAGAATAACATATTTATATATTATGCATATGGCTGTTGGAAGCAAAATTCTTCTATAGACCTCAATTTCTTGGATTACAATTCCTCTGAAAACCCTACTTGTTAAAAGAAGTTACCTTCTCTAACTACAATATAGAGATAGTGTATAAAGGAGAAAAAAACCCAGGAAACTGAGTAACAGTGTCACTAAGCTCTGAGGGCAGATTTACGCTTTAATTAACATGTATTTCTCTTAAAACAATTTACTGTGTGTCAGTAAAGTACACATAAACATAATTGTGTAGTTAAGACTCCTTCCAAGAATTCCAGTGCCTTAGGGCAGATTTCAGGTAAGTGCTCAAAACATAACAAGAGCAGGGAAAATTCTGTGACCTCTATTGAAAATTCTTGGAAAGAACGGTTTAACACTAAACAGCAGGTGGAGATGAGTCAATTATTAAAAATTCAGATATACAAAGTAAAATCTTAGTTTCAGAGAATTGGGTTTACTGCTTTCAGTATACTGTAAAACAAGGCAATCCAGCATATTTCAAAAAACTACAACAGAGATACGTGGGAGAAGCAGCTGTGTCCATAACCAGGGAGCCAAAGTCCAGCTTTCATAGAATCATAGAATGGTTTGGGTTGGAAAGGATCTTAAGATCACCTAGTTCCAACCCCCCTGCTATGGGCAGGGACGCCTCACACTAAACCATGTCGCCCAAGGCTCTGTCCAACCTGGCCTTGAATCTATCTTTTTTTTTTTATTATTTTTATTTTTACAGTGTATGCCTCAGTCACGAAAGAAAAACTAAGCTCAGGCATCTTCTAAATATCTCAGCGTATTAATAGTATTTCTCAGGCTATGATTTGTAAATAGAAACATGTTTGATTAATGTGCACGAAAGACTCACGTTCTTAAAAATTATGCAAATTGCATTATAGGTGCATTAGCTTATCTTATTCTTCAGAATTAGCTTATTCCTCACAATGTGGTTTGCGTGGCTTAGAATTTGACTGACTACCTCACTGCAGAGGAAGCTGCTGAAATATGCAATTTAACAGATAAAAGGAATCTAAAAAATCACTGAGTTTGTCAACATAAAATTTCAGTTGGCAAATTAAAAATCAATTGAAGTTAGACTTCAGATTTGAGAACTGCCTGTGCAGTCAGGGTTTTCATATTTGCTTTACGCATCTATACAGCTGAACCATCAAAAAGAGAAAGTACAAACCTACTGCATATAAGCCATCCCAAATGTACAAGAAAAAAAACAGTAAAAAAATCAGCAGGAATGTCTGAGCAGCATGCTTTAGACAAAAGCAGAACATAGAAGCCTGAGGTAAAGACAGACTTCATTCTCAAAATATTAAGTACTGAGATTCTTCATACACTTTCTGTTTCCATGGTGGAAAAATCAGAATGGCATGAACACACCTGCACAAGACAAACACCTTGATTTACACACCATTCACCCCTCTTTGAGAAACAACCCGATCTTCACGAGTCCCAGCATTTTTAAAAATTTCAAAAGCAGACTTTGTACCTCATAGTCCGGCCCTCCAAAGTGGGACTTTTTCTTCAGTTCTGTCACAGCATTTTTGTATGCTTCTTCAATTCTCCTTCTCTTCTCTGACTCCTGTAAAATTACATGGGAATTTGATTCAGGAAGAATGAATCAACTACTAATAGTCAACATGCCAATAAATGGAATTACCTGACTGGTATAGTTTTGGGTTTTTGTTTTTGTTGTTGTTTTTTTTTTTTTTCCCCCCAAGTGAAAACTGCAAAGCTGCTGATTTTCTGAATTATTTGCATGCATGTATTATATGTACCCATATACATGCATATATATAATATGATGCCTGGGCAGCTAACTACCTTGATGATACCTTCTTTAAGTCATATGAAAGAAACTAGATCTGCAAGCAAAAACTGGTGTCTAGCTTAAACATAGCTATTAATGGTTCACTGACTTTGTAACTGGCAGTTTCATATAAAACTCCTTGACACAGATGCTTGGGCAGTGATAACAAAGGGTGAAAAGTAAGATTGGTAAAAAGCTAACTTGTTGAATGTAATGAGATACTAATGAGTCACAGCATGTTAAATTTGTATCTATAATTAGCTGGCATGGTTTCAATGTGAATCATTTTGTGAACGCCACGCAGTGATTAACTCAACGTCATTCTCCCATAATAGGTGTGTGACTGTACTAAAGTCAGTGATGTCTATATCATTGTGTATTTTGAATAAAAAAGTAGTAATGCCAAGATCAGATTAAGTCTAGTATTTGCTCTGCAAATTCTACATACTGCCAGATCTCAGTAAGTGAAAAAGCCATGAACTTCTGAAATTTTTGTAGAATTCAGCTTTAATACATAAGATGTTTCTCTGTCACCTTTCAGCATCACTTCAGGTGGAAAAAAGTGAAGTCTTACAGGTGAAAACTGGACACCACACACTAGCTCTTGCAGATAAGTATAATCACTCAGAGACCCAATTTGAACTTCAAAAATACTGTAGAAAACCCTTAAGCAATACTGAAAGGCTGGATTTACCAACTGGGAATTGGGTGGTAACACTCATTCTGAAACACATTTTCTGGTTTCTAAAGACAGGTTTGAAGAGTAAAGCAACAGTTTCGATGCAAAACAAAGTAGTACAGTTTTCCACAGGAAAATTCTTAAAGGAAAAATCCAACGCTTATATGAACACAGTATTGTCTTCATCTGAGAACACAGGCTTTCCCATCTGAAACTATCACAAAAAGACAATAATTGCTAACATGTAAATTTCACAAAATTTTGCATGTTTATATTTTTTGAAAGCAACCAGAGTCCTAAAGATACATAAAAGCAGAACTTGAATGTAAGTCATTGAGAGAAAGCATAGAAGTTACAAGAAGGCTGAAATGAAAAACAAAATCACAACTCCTCCTCTTGCTCACCCCAAATCCCCACATTTTCAGTACTTCAATCTGCAAATTATTGACAATTCACGTGTGTCAAAAGATAACTCTCCAAATCTGCAAGCTTCTCTTAGCAACAAGGCAGAAATTGGGAAACTGTTTGGCTGCACAGCAGGAAAATCATTGCTGTGTTAAAATTCTGTGTAGTTTAATGAAACATTTAAGTTACAGTTGTCAAAGGTCAGCAAAATAAGCTACCTAAACATGTTAGTCTTAAGGTAAAATTTAATGTTCAGATTATAAATTTGCTCATTAATAACAATTAGTAAGACGAAAGGAAACAAGAATAGAAAAATTTTGCTGTAGTCAAGACAACATGAAAAGCATTATCACAAGGGTCTTGTTGCAAATAAAACAATGGACCAAGTGCTAGAGATTAAATCACTTTCTTATTAATTTTAAGTCTATTTTAAAATACATTCAGGAGGCTCATACTGAAAAACATACTGCAGCTGAAAAATAAAAGTCAGTCTCAAGATCTTAACATCTAAGAGTAAAAGGTTAAAAGCAAAGCTGTAACTACAATTGCTTTTACAGCACATTACATGTTTTCATTTTAATTTCATGCTGGCCACCTGACTGTTTTGGTAACAGAAAACTAAATATAAAAATCTGAAATTACAGTTGTTGAGCGCATTATTTGAGCAGTATCCTTCAAAATTGGAACGTTTTTATAATAATAATTTCTTATTTTCAAAGGTTTAGAAATAGCTTCCAACATTCATTCAGAATGGAACCTGAAACCCTTTTTTCATTTAACAGAATAAAAGGGGGTTAATAAAGATACCTGCTTGACAACACTGCAATCATATCTAGTCAAAATGTAGTCATCTCCAGATTTAACAAATTCCGAACTTGAGATTTTTTAATTTGAGATTTTTCTTAGGACAGTGACAATTTTAGAATATTTTCTTCAAGCTCAGAAGAACAGTATCTCGCATCTTTACGCTATCTTTTATCTTTAGGCTATCTTGCATCTTTAGGCTAAGCTAGCTTGCTACAAGACAGAGGCTGTGTAATTTTGTACTAATTACTTTTGTATGTTGCTGCTAAGTAAAAGACAGCTCTGAAGCTAGTGGAGTGAGGAGGCTGGAGAGAAATGGAGAGTGAGCTGGGTTACAGTGGTACTTATAATACCTGTAAAGCCACTATACAGTGGTATGGTACCATTGTAAAGCCACTGACTGAGATCTTGCTCTCCGTGTAGCCTGCACAACACACAGCCAGCAGTATAAGCCTGCCAACACGAAGGACAAACTTGATGCTGCTCCTTCCCGCTCTGCTAGATGGGCTTTTACAAGCACTGGACAGACTTGTAAGAGGTCTAAAACACTCCCAGCTAGAACATAAACACTATCAGCAGCCTGATTTAATGTAATTTCTCCCTCTGATCTCTGAGGTAATGTATTCCAAACTTCATAATCTCAAAATATTTAGTTCCTTTTCAAAGCAGTTTACACACCTATCCAAGAAAACCAAAAATACAAAGGTCAACACCATTCTCTTCCCACATCTATTTATCAGATGACAAGAGCAGTGTTTTTTGCTCAGGCCCATAGTTATAGAAGACTCATAAAGCCATCTTTAACAACAACAAGATGAAAATAAAACAAAAGCCGTTCTACAGTTGTAGTGGAGTAGCGTTAGCAGAGGTCCAGAGTTCTGAATACAGTCAACTGCTGCCTGTAAGGGTGTAGGTATCAAGACGTTGGTCATGGGGGGGTGCAGGGGTGCCTTATGTGGGAGGAAGCTGGGGGTCTGCTCTGTGTCAGACAAAGATGGTTCCAGCCAGCTCCAAAGAAGACACACTCCAGCACACAGCTGAAGCCATTCACCATGTGTATGGCACCTCCCTGAAAGATGCATTTAACTGCAAAAGCCACCCCAGGGAGAGAGGAAGGAGGAACCAGAAGTGAGAAGCAGAGGAAGAGGAGCAGCTTGAGGGCCTTCGGAGAACATACCCACACTGCAGTCCATGAAGGAACTCAGGTCAAAGCAGAGGGACAATTTCCAGAAGGAACCACATCCCACATAGAACACACACTGCAGCAGATTTTCCCCAGAGGACTGCTGCCCATAGAGAGGGCCTGCAAAGGAGGAGGCCAAAAGTGTGAAGAGGAAGGAGTGGCAGACATGCACTGCAACCCCAGCATTCCTCATGCCACATTTCTTGGGGCTAGAAAGCAGGGAGTAGAGGGACCTGCAGTGAAGGAGTGAAGCTGCACTTGGGAAATGAGGGAAGAAAGCTGTTTTGGTGTTTGTGTTTCACATTAACCAGATCTATTTCAAATCAGCAACAGACTGATTTTCCCCAAGTCAAAAACGTTCTGCTATGACAAGAACCAGTAAGCAATCTCCCTGTTTTCCTCTTGTCCCATCAGCTTTCTATCTTATTCTTCCTCCTAATCCTTCTGGATAGGTGGTGGGTGGGCACTTGGCTGTTAGACAACGCTAGGCCACCACAATTTTGTACTATTTAAATCAGTAAAATTCTCCCCTTCCAAAAACACAGCAATTAGAATAATGTAATTATTTTATATTAGAATTATTTTACCATGAGTGCGCTACAGACCCCAGAAAATTTCACTGACAAATGTGACTTTAAAGAAGTTGCAGGTGTACGAACACTGAGCAACTTAAAATCTCCAATGTTTTAGAATCTTTTGCTATTCTAACTTCTGGGAAAACAAGTCCAAATAAACTGTGACCCCCTTTAAATTGTTTTAACTCATGCCGTATGAGTAGCAGTCACATAAGACCAAAAGTGAAATTTAGGATTAAATTTGTTTACCATTTGCAGGAAAAAATAAGTCCTTTAAGTCCTAAAATAAGAAGTGACAAATAAACTAATTAAAATCCTCTATTAACATATTCTGCATTATATAATAATATAGGGACAAGAAAAATTCACTTCATCCATGCTTTAAGCAAAGTCTGATCAACATGAGTGAACTGTATTTGCTCAGCCCTGAGAATAGAAGCCTTTGAGGGGGGACCTAATAGTAGCTTTGCCATACCTCCAACAAAGTCAAAGAAACTGACCTAGACTTGAGACTTCCTACAGACTGCTGAGCCAGCAGCCTGTAGGAGAGGGCTGAAAAACAATGGGCAGACACTGGAATAAGAGATACTCCAACTAGATATAAGGAAAAACTTTTTTACTATTACAACAGTTAAGCAGCAGAACAGGCTGCCCAGAAAAGCTGTGCAGTCCCCAGCCTTGAAGACTTGAAACCAGACTTGATAAGCCCTAAGCAAGCTGGTTTCATCTCTAACTGTCCTTTCTTTAAGCAGAAGGCTGGAGAAAAAGAGACCTCAAGAGGTCTAGTCCAACCTGAATTACCCTATGGTCCTATGAACAAGCTTCAAGTCTTGGATCTACTATAATTCCTCCAACTACTTAGATGAAGGAGTAACTAAGTATTGACAGAAGTCTCAGTACAGTTAGACAGGGTCAGACCTTTGACATGTGAACAAAGACAACCACAGAGGCAGAGCCAAGGATTCAGATGTTGAGGTATTCTGTCGGAATATGCTCATTCTTTGAATAGTGTACCACTAAAACATAGGGAGTGAGAAGTGTGATAAGCACCACATGGGAACATGTTAAATGAAAAACAAGACAAAAGCTAGAGGACTACACAGGACACCAGCCAGTGATGGCAGGATTCCAGAAATCATAGCCTGAAGTACAACCTAGCCATGCCTCCAGCACATCCCATGAGAAAAGACACTGCCCCTTTTTAAGTTCCTAGAGTGGTTGAGTAGGCTTAGCATGAACTATCACTGCTATCAGAGTAACAGATATTCTAATACCACAGATTTTAAAAATTTAACCAGTCAGCATAAAACATGACTTAATCTCTTTAGTCTCCTAAAGGAAAGTGAAATAATTGTATCATAAAATGATATTTAAAGTTAGAACTGTTTTTCTCCTTAGTATTGTCACCATCTTTTATCATGATTAAAAAAATTTGGAGATTTGCACATTTGTTTGCAAACATGGAAAACAAGTCCCTCAGAAGGCTTCAATCAATGCACTTATTATTACGGAATACTCTCAGGTTCTCTATAGATATAATAAAATATACTACCTGAACAAGGGCTGCAAAACCAGACTATGATAAATAATGTTACTATATTACCAGTTGGAATGAGACTTTCATGTTTTATTGGTGTAATAATGACAGCACCTAAAACTAATAAATGCTATACATAAAATAAAAGCAATTCCTGGAATAAAAGAAGTTAACAGCATATTTGAAATTTTAATTTTAATCTAAAGAAACACTTTTTTTTTCCCAACAAGAGTAAAAGGAAAATTATTTTACCTTATCTAGCTTTTTCTGCCAGCTTTCTTCACATTTTACCATTAGTTCAATACAATGAGAGAGTGTAGCAAGGATTCCAGCAGTAGTTGCCTTGAAAGTTATAGCTTCTCCTTTAAAGTCTATGCCATTAATTCCTTTCGGTGTTACATGTGGAAACACTAAAAACAAACATGAATCATTCACTGATAGCTGCCTTCAATTCAAGCAAGCATTTCACGTGTGCTTTATATTACAACTGTCTGAAGAAAACAGACAGGCTAGAGATGTAATATAAAAATAAAAAATTATAGGAATTTCAGCTATCCACAGGATAATGAAAGGGATTCAAAGGGAGAAATACATCCCCTCAGCTTCATCTTGTGATACCGTGTTTCAAGTCTGCTTGTAATGCTCGATTACTCTGCGCTCTGCAAATCACGCGGGTGGAGGGAGTGGTAATACTTTGTAACAATAGCAGTTTGACAGCTTGAAGGGGCGCCTAATTAACAAAGAGCAACCTTAAAACGTATCTGATGCAGTGCTAAGAAAGGAACAATTTCAAAATGCAATCAAACCTGAAATGTAACATTCATGGTTGTTTTAAACAGGTAATTACATATTTAAAAACATCAAAGTAAAAAGGTACAATATAAAAGTATCAAATGTTGAATTATCCAAGTACTGTGGGTTTTGCAGTTCCAACAACTACTTCATGCTGTCAACCAAGCCATCTGTTGCTAAGGCTATTTAAACAAGTCATTTAAAATGGGTGACAAAAAAAGTACCTATTATATGTCAAACTCGTATGTAGGTTGACATAATAACAAATCAAATGCTACACATTAATGTCAGAAAATATTAGAAAGCATAAGTAACACTCGTGTTGAAGCTAACTGAGCCTGGCAAGTTAAAGTAACCCCTGCTATGCCACAGTGCAAGCTAATGGCTTATAACCTAGATGGATGCCACTTCCCTCCCCCCTGCTAGTGTGTCAGTTTGTCAGTATGCCCCTGTTATGGTTTAAAAAGCACAAATAAATCTTTGTGTAAGTTTGTCCAATATGTCCGCAAAGGCAAAGCAAAGCTTTCAAGCAGTTCAGTTCTTGTAGGGAAGGGAAGTGCAATTGCTGTTCTCTAATGGCAGAGCCCTGTATCCTCACTTCGGGAACAGTAAGCAATTATCACATGGTCTAAAGCAATGGTTTAAGTCTCTAAAGGTTTCATATACCCTCCTTTCAGAAGTAACCGAACTATTTTTTAAACAGCTGATTGCAAACTACACACTGCTTTGAAAACCTCAACAAGCATATGGTAGAATGCAGTTTATTTCTCATTTCATGTTAATCAAGAATACTCCCTAAAAGGTAAAGATGATGGGGCTGGAAAAAAAAGTAAAGTAAGAGAAAGAAGAATCTGTTCAGAAACAATAATAAGCAGAGCAGCTCTCCCACTCTCTAACAGCTGCAGAGGGAACATGGAGGAGGCTGAGACTGAAAGTGGTATAAGCTGGCAAGAAGGTGATGCAGTGGATTCACTGAGAATAATGAAAATAACACAAGGGCTTCACCCGTAACAATTCATGACTGAAAAACAGAGTTCATACTGATAATTTTTCCTGTTGGTGTAGACTGTGTTCACATGCAAGTTTACCAGCACAGCTATAATGCTTTAGACATGATTTTTCTCTCTTAGTTAAGGACCACGCTAAAGATACTGAAGAAACTACCACTAACTGCAACACTGCAAGATTATTTCAGAAATCTCTGTGGTAGGTTACAAGGGAGATGCAATGCAGCTTCATTTCCTAGGTATCTTCAGGTTTCAGCTACAGGTCATTAATACTTCCATACAGTTTCAGTCACACAAATGACATGTGACATTCAATGACACGTCGCAAGTCATTCGTTAATGACTACTCTCACAGTAGGACTGATACATGAGAAGTTTGCAGTTTTAAAATTAGTGTACACAGTTCCTTTCAGCCATTGTAATTCTGGGCAAAAAATGAACTTGTTGAAGGAAGATGCAAATCCTGTTTCTTTGAAGAGATGGTCACTTAAGAAATCCCTTACAATGGATAGGAGTATTTTGATTCTTTCCTAATCCCAGGAGACATTTGTCTTCTCAAAACATATCAGAAGATGAGCTCAAGCCTTATCTGGGTAACATCTATTTTCTACTCAGAGAGCCTGGATATCTTTCTTATTCCTTTTTTAAACTCTTTTTCATTTCAACTACAAATTGCTTCAAAATGAAATCTCTCATCAGGAGATTTACATGGTACAAGGTAAAAGCTAATAGGAGAGTGTTCCTAACATTGCAACTGCTTTTCAAACTTCATGATCAAACTGCATGCAGCCAACTGAGAAAAAGCAGCAGGATGATTTTCCTCCTACTGTAACTTCAATTTCAACATCTTCCAAGTGGTTTCTTTATAATTATCCTGTCTTTAAAGCATTCTGCTTTTTTTCCAATTTGTTTTCTCTTGCCTTTCACATTGCAGATTCTTCATACAATGTTTCAGCCTTCAATAGGTCTTTAGCCCTTCTCTCCTACCCCTCTGTATCTGTTAGGATAGGTCAGTTTTTCCCTTTTGTTCCTAAGATTGTTTATAACACTTTCCCAGATGTCCCAAACATCATGTGTGTTCCAATTTGTTTTCATATGAATTAGAAAATTATTTTAAACACAGTAAGTAGAAAGTAGTTCCTTTGTATTTTCCATTTTATGCCGCCTTAGCACCTCACATTACTGAACTAATTTTAAGTGAAAAAGAAATGTTCAGCTGCATGAGCCATTTATTGAAATCTACTGTTATTGATCTTCTTGGATACAGTAGGATCACTATGATTAGTTGTCCTCTAAGAACAATCCCGTTATTGGTGAATGTTCTTCCTCTGTTCAAAGCACAAAAATCCAGTGTAAATCCTGCCATGTTTTACATCGAATTTCCATCCTTAAGCCTCTATACCATTTTCATTGTTACAGCTGCAGTACAAAAACACCTTCCATATTGAAAAAGGTTCCTTAAGTAGGTTTCACCTGCTCTTCCTACTCTTAACATAATTTAAATCCAAATACACTCATTTTACTGAGCAGATGGGTAAGAACAGTTCCTGATCACAATCCCAGTAGGTAAATATGCATCAGCTAGACTTTCCCTGGGTATTCTATACATTGTTTAGTTACCAATTTTTTTCACTCTTCCTAGCTTTTTACTCACACACCCTAGAGAACACAGAAAAGAAAAACCCTCCCTATCCAAAATGTCCTCGGAGTAGTACACAGTTCTCTATAGTCATGTTAACTTCCTCCTCCCACCCAGGGAAGGTACAGAAGGGAACAAATTTCAGATGACAATGTGAATATGGTCCCTTAAGTCAGTCTTAAATTTAGTGATTTCAGCACTAGACTGGTTGCACTACTGGTTTGAGCAGCAGGCTCAAACACTTCTTATCATACTAGGCTACATAAGAGGCTGAACCCATGCTTCTTACTTCCTGGAGTACTAACTACAGAACAGTCCCCAGAATGAACAGGCAATCACTTCTCATCTACAGTTAAAAGATTGTTTCAGTCTTTTCAGGACTGGATACAGACTTCAAGAATAGAACCTGAAATTTGAGAAACCGAAGAATCTTAACAACTGCTCTGAGGCTAAGCTTTAGAAAGGGGTGAAGTTTAAGATAAATCTTTCATTATCAGTTAGTCTGAGTAATTTTCTAACCAATATATGGGCATGGCTTTCTCAACCTGGAACATCAACTTCCCCTACTGCATCGCTCATGATTCCACTTTACGGCACAGACTCTTAATTTTTGATTTCTAGTCAAGCTTTGCAGCACTCAGCTACTAAATATTTAATGGGTCTAGCCCTTAGAAATCAAACTAAGGCATAGAAAAACTAAATGGAGATAAAGCTTTTCATAGAAATAATTGAAGGAAAGTAAATTTAATGGAATTGGGAATCAGAACAACTGGAATTAGAAGTTACGCAAAAAGGCAAGGGGTTGCAGAAATTATTTTCTGTAAGTATATATACAGGTACGCATAATACACAGCAATTTCTTTGCATATAACTTCCTAAAGACTTGACACAGAACTTTTAAAGAGGATTACAGATATCACTTGAAATTCCTGTCAAATTCCTGGTGATGAAAATAAAAAAAAAATCACTTATTTTCCATTTAAATATCTTAAGATGACCAGATGTACTAAAAATGTACTTTCCCAATGACATTCCCCGTATCTTATGTGTACACATAGCAGTACACCAGAAGAATGTAGATATGAAAAGATGTTCTAAAGGTAAATTAAGCTGAAACTCCTACATTATCCTACAAAAATTAAAATTGACAAAGACGTCTTTTTCAAAATGAATCATGCAGTAAAACTGAATTCTCACTTAACATTTTTTTAAAGGCGGCTCTTTGTTTTATGAGGTTTGTTCTGACTTCACAGTCCTCAAAAAATGTACACTTGTATACACACAAAAGGGATAGTAGAACTGTGCACTTGCTTGCAGGTGAGCATTGCAAGATTACTTATCTTTGGTAATAAAAGGCAAGAAAAATTTATTCAAAACTTGAGTTATATGTACTTAAGCTCTGAAATCAGCATTACAATTAATTCTCAGCAGAGGAAGCACTTAATGTAATTGAAAAAAACCTACTCATATGATGAATTCTAGAAGTATCCTGAAAGCTCCTTCCATTTCCTTTCCTTTTTCCTCATAAGAGTTTTGGCTATACTCTAGAGAGAGCACTTACATACAACAAGGAAAGATGTAACAGGGGGGCAACAGGCAATTAAAAAGAAAACAGAAGACAAAGAATAGGCTCATTTTGCCCATGTATCTTCCAGGTTCTCGGTTCAAGTGTTTATATTTTTCAAAACGCTTTTAGCAAGTACTGTGGGAGATTCCATCAGATTTGAAACTGGAGGCAGTGCAACTTCAAAGTTTTGTGAACCAAAGTCTAAGAAATATCTTAGGCCTGAATCGTCAACATTTACACAACGTAAACACCAACATATTTTGGTTGGGAAAGAAAGGCTAAGAAGAATGCAAATAGATTTTAAGTGCCAGGCCAGAAGTATCAGATTTCTAGACCAACAAGAACTGTTTGAGTCCTTCACATTTACTGCATGGATGCAGTGCGTACAATAACAAGATCATTTAAAACAATAAAAATCAGAAGTCTGTTCACCATAATGGAAATCACAGTAAAAAAAAGTGCTAATATTATGATGAGTGAGAATTGGTAACAGTGTTGACTTCACACTACATACACATTGAAGTTGGAAAAACTATACTGGGACATAGGTAACTAGAAAAGCATTGTTCTCCACCACACTCCTAAAGCAGGTAACACTTGCAAGAAAAACTGCAGGAACCTGTCACAAATATCAGGTCCCAATATCTGAATGATGCAGCTGTTTCAACAGAATTTTGCAGTGAATACAGCTTTGGACACAGAATAGGCAATACCAAACTTACATTAGTATTTGTGTGAATTAAGCGTAACTCAGAGAATCATGAAAAGCACCTAATAAACAGTAACATGAACAAGAACTTGCTGCCACATACATTTGAATAACTACTTTTGCCATTTTCTGCCTAGAAAAGAGCATATGCACTGACCATGTATCAGGCTTATCATACCACTCATATGAATTTTCAGTGAAGACACTGGGACAGACTTACATTTTTCCTTATTGCTGTTACTGTTATGTACAAAATCCCCATCAGAACGCACTGTAGGAAAATCATCTTCATCATCTTCTACCACTAAATTGGAGAGAGAATATTATGGGAATCAGAAAGCTCTTCCAATTCTTTGTGCGCAAGAAAGAATTAAGAGCATCTTCATGGCTAAACAACATTTAAGATTTCTTCCTGCAACAAAAGTCATAACCACCCCCTCACCCCTCTTTGTTGTTGTGTTTTTTTTTTTTTGGTTTTTTTTTTTGTGTGTGGTTTTGGTTGTTTTGGATTTTGTTTGGTTTGGTGGGGGGTTCTTGTTGTTGGTTTAGTTTGGTATTCTTTGACTCAAGTCCACTATCAACATTACTGGCAGAAACCATCTAATGCTTGCTCAGTGTTGAAGTTTAGCACTCAATTCCATAGTAAGAACAACAATATTTTGGTGCTACAACTGGATAAGCAGGGCGCTGTGATTCAGCAACTATACTCTTCCACAGTAAAAAGAAGTGGAATTGTACATCTACTGTTTTCTTACTACCAAAAGTTTCAAGCTGCTGGACCAAACCCAGGAATTAATATAAATGCCCCAGGACTGCACAGGGATACAACAACAAGCTGTGCTCTGAGAAAAGCAATTCGGAAATATGTAGACATCCACACCTGAGTCTACAAGCGCCTCAAGTGTACAGCCCGTACTCTAGTTTCACCTAATACATCTCATGAGGATTCATAATGACAGCCCCTTTGCCTTCTTAAAGAATGTATTTTTTCTATCGAAACTAGTAGCCTATTGTTTTTTCAAAATAAAAGTTAAGCAACACAGTCATTAACTTGAATTTATCTTATGAGAGTAACCAATTATTGCTCTGTAACATCACTAAGCATATTTCTTTTGCACTATTGACAGCTACAGGTTAATATTAAGTTAAACAGGTTTTGATGGGAATTCAGCTTCTGAAGTGAAAATAGTTAAACTCTGTTTATGCAGAAATATTTATAATTGATTCCTATATTAAAGAGTAAATTTAAGATCTTTTGTTTATATGGTATCAAACGCTATAGTAACTATTTCAAGGGCTATTACTGTGTAAAAAGCTAAATTCTATAGAGATATGAGGTTTTTGTTACAGTTTTACCTTTATCCCTCTGGAGCTCATCTTTGGAAACTGCATCTGCACAATCATCAAAGTATTTCTGTAAAGTATCAACTTGTCTACACAAGATGTCTCTAAAGGTTTCCATTTCTGCAAGCTTCTCACGTAAGCTATGGCCCTTCTGAAAATACAAGAGAAAAATGCCTGAAATGCTTCTGAACACCCAGCAGTAGTCCAATACGTTAAAAAAATTTTAATTCTGCAGCTATGAAGAACAAATTCAAGTTCAGCTATGAAATACTATTAATGTCAGAAGGGCATAAAAAATTGCACACAAGCATTTTGTCCACTGATCCCAGTTTTAACTCTTGACTACATATGCTACTTTAGAGCATTCAACAAAAGCTTATTAAAAAATATGATCTTGCATGCTACCAACTTTACACCTATTTGCCCAAAACCAGTAACCTCTAGTTTAAGATCTTTGATCCACCTTTATTTCCCTTTCTTGTGTAGCTCCTCTTTGCTTTCCCAGAAGCATAGCTCATCCAGGTTCATGTTAAATATTTTTGCACATGAGATAAGGAAAGCTGTATTTTTTTCACTATCAACCAAATATATTAAGTCACGGCATCAGCATTCCTGTTCATTTAGAGACCTTGCTATTCTGAGGAATAAACTAGGAAAGGTTATAAATGCTCTGAGAGGTTTGATTTTCTTGCCCCTGGAAGATGACATGATAGTTTAAAAAGGACACTATATAGAGGCATGAGAGAGCTTTCTGTACCACCAGTTCATCATACAATGAAATACTCACACTGGCACTAAACAAAGTATTTTGGGGTTTTTTCTACAACTGTGGGGCAGTCTGCACACAAGTCATTTCTTTTTCAGTTGTGTGTTACTTATGCACCAATACCAAGAAAACTTTATTCACTAACCTTGAATGAAGAGGTGGATGTCGCAGAGTATCCACTTGCTCCAGAAACAAGAGACACCATGGAGCCATGGCGTCGTAAGCTTGACTCTGATCCATAGCCAGATTCAGTCTAAAAAACAAAACACACAGAGAACTAGAGTGCCAAGGCTTTTAATAAAAAGAAAATCATGAAAGCAAGATGAATGTCATTGACTCTGAAACCCATCCATTTGTGCCTGCATTTTTAAAGTATTAATGCAGCATCCAGAAAATTATTATGAATCTATTTTTTATCATAATGATTTGTGAAAAAACAGTTATCAATATCCTATTATAAACTCCCAAAAAAGAACAAAGCAACATATGTTTTAGGGTTTGGAAAAAGGACAATGTGCCATTATTTTGGCTTATGTAATCCCTACCAACAATTTTCACCCAGCATTCAAAACCTGGAGTACACTACAAATTATCAGGAGTTTAACATGATTCAGTTTGAAGACAATAATTTTCAGTCAATCCTTCCAATCATTCAAATACTGAAATTGTATTTTTAAAAGCAACAAAATAGAGATCATAAAAACCAAGCAATTACTGCTATCAATATACTTTTTTGCTTGTTCCAAGCTTATTTAGCAGAACTCTTTATACCAGACTGGAAAATTTTTTTAGAATATCAGTTCAAGTGTGAAACAGTATACCTGCCTTTGGTAATGTGTCTGCAATATTGAACCACATTTTGAATTGGAATGCAATTCAGTGCAAAGATTATACCTTAATTCACTGGGTTGCAATTTTAAGTGTAACAGAAATCAAATAAAGAAGATTTGACTGGGGTTTTTTTGCAAATACTCAAGTAAAGGCTTTTAGCTTTTTTAAGGGACTTGACATCCCACAAAGGCTTGACAAGTAAAAATGAAGTGCTAAAGGAATAAACTGCTTTTTTTAAAGGACAAAAATTAGTTTTGGGCATATAGTTATTTTGTTTCAGAAGTGTTTCATGAGAATAAACCTCACAAGAGCATTTTGTAAGAGTCACACAGCACACTGAAGTATGAAGCATTTCTTTGTTTCTTTTAATATTTCATCCATATGCAAATCTAAAAAACTTCTATTTTACTGATAATTCAATGTTTATTTAATCATATGTCGAAATATTCAGATGGCTTTGAATGTGCTTTTACTACTTGGTTTGACAGGACTCATTTTATTTTCTGAAAGTTATACACTCTAGAGAGAAGGTAAATTTTCATTTTGATAGGATATAATTAATAACCAGATCATTTTTAAAGTGTAGCAAAAATACCCATTGCATAGAGATCAGAGCATTTTAATGAAGAGAAGAAAATGTCTTCTAGTTGCTTTCTTTAACAGGGAAAGACATGCCTGTGCAAAACCTAGACTGAAGTTTAGGAAGTAAAATCTCTAAATTTCTCTATTTGAAGATTTAATCAGAGTCACATCTAAAACTTACAGGAATAGATATTAATCTTAAAGAATCTAGTAACTTATATTCTACAGTTGAACTAAATATTTTTTTCCCAATATTACCCAGTCAATGCTAGTTAATTTACAATAAAAACTGAGAGTGAAAGAAGAAAATCTCTTTCTGTATCAATTTTTTAAGGTACCTCTTCAGCAATATCTTCATTTGACTGTCATTTATGCTTCTGATTAACAGCTCCACTAAACACTTTATCCATGCTTCGGGATTGTATACAAGACAGCATATACAGCTATGAACTGTATACAGGTATCAACTTGCAAACGCTACCAATAAAATGGTACTACATGAAAAGCATTTAGGCAATTTTAACTATTTGCAACCAAGAAGCAAATTCAGCAGACAGAAGAGCAGACAAACAGCACACAACATGAATCCAAAGCATATGCATTTACACATCATGTTCACAAAACTGCCTAAGATAATTATGTTTTAATAGCTGGGGGGGGGAGGGTATTGGGGAGAAAGAGTTGTATGGGGATGACACGATAATTACATCAAGAATACTTATTTGTCAGAAGAAACAGAAGTATTCCTTTATAACCGGTGCAGAGACAAGCCATCCAGCAGACACATGCAAACAGCTTCACACAAACAATGGATGCATGCATCATGCAAAGCCCCACCATTCTACTACTGCAACATCTAAAGGAGAGCAGGTCACTGCTGCATCTATGTCTTGCAAAGCAGATCATTAACTATTCGCTGCAGAAATACTCAATTACATTAAGAGGAATGCTGACACGAGCTTCTTCTGTTTATGCAATTTTTAATTTCCCAAGATAAAAATTAGAAAAGCAGGTAGAGTCCATATGATAGAAGCTAACAGTCTCTGCCTGAAAAAAAAAAAACCAGCTTGCAGAAGTTGTATCAATTCACACCAAGAAACACTAATGCTAATCTACTATGCTCAGTAGAGATGCAGTTGTTTGAAATTCCATGCATACATCATATTTCAAAGCTACATTAAAATTGGCATTTGCTAGTACATTGCAACATCTTCAGCTTTCTAAGGCAGTGCAAAAAATCCATTAATCCTTCCGTTATGACCAACAAGAGGAAAGAGACACATGATCCAAAGCTTCATGTGATTCTTTACTGGAGCAGATGCTGGTATCAGCAACAAGGCAGTACGTCAGAAAAGCTGCTTTCAGTAAGTGTTTGCAGAATCATACTGCAGGCCTCCATCAGGGTTCACACTGATCTGGCAGCTAAGGATTTCCTGAAGTGGGTCAACAATATTCTCAAGCAAACCACAGACTGACTCACAGCAGAGCTCCCCGACTTGGAACAAAAAAAAAAAACCCCCAAAAAAACCCCCAAAAAAACCCAAAACCAAAACAAACAAACAAACAAAAAATCAAATAAAGCAAACTATTCTCCCATATCTTCAAGGAATTATTTTGATTATGTCTCAATCTAGTGCCTGCCAAGGACTTTAATGTATGTTTGTCAACCAAGGCAGATATTTTCACTTAGCACTATAAATTATTTAGTATTTTACATAACACAAGCAGCAGGCAGCTCCTCCCTCTCAGGCATATGGCTTACCCTAGGGGGTGGTGAAACAGACATTAGGATACAGTGACTTAAATATTGTTCTCTAAAGTATTTGTGAAAAATCATACTCAAACATCCAAGATATCAAACCACAGTATCTTATGAAAAACAAGAATGTACAAAGAAAGTAAAAATGCAAAATTTAAGTGCTGGGAGGTACTATGAAAGACTTGGTGGAGACTAAGCAGACAAGCTCTGTAAAACATTTATGTTCCATGAGTAATTTTTAGGTTTGCTGCAAATGCTTCACCATATACTTGAAGAAAGAAAGGTTACTGCTAGGATGAGTCAAGGAAGGGAAAGCTGTAGGCAGCAAGACCCCTACAGACACTACAGGTAGTTCAGTCCAGGATTCACTTCTGAGAACTGAAGTCAGATAAAATTAACATGTGTCTGTAAGTCCAATTTTTCAATTTCTCCATAGCCACTGACATTGGAAATTTAAGGTTTTAAAAATGACAAGGTTGTTGCTAGCGAAGAGGCAGAGATGAGAATTTAATGATACAGACCACAGAAGCTGGATGATTCCGCTGCCTACAGCAGTGCAGGAAAAGAAAAAACCTTGTAATAGCTTCCTTTGCAACTGCAAAACCAGGTAAAAAAATATAGGCATATTCTTCCTCCAACAGTGATAAATGTTACAATTCCACAATAAGCAAGCACACTATGTGCACAAGAGGAAAAAAACCCCAAAAACCACAGGAATTAAGAGTTGAAAAATAAGTGTAACAGACAACTGAAATAATAGAAACTACAGCACTATAGCCCTAAGAGTGCTGTAACTGTAATGCTCACTTGTCCAAGCTAAGTAATAATTACCTTTTGGGTCTTTACTTCCTCAACTCCATATACTATTGGCAAATCATCATGTGTTGCCTGCAAACAATAAACCCCTAACAGCTGCAAAAGCTAAAGTGGTACACAGGCAGATAACTCCTAGAGCTATCTACTGCTTTCTAAAGAAAGGGAAAGAGCTGAGAAGCAGTATCAACACAAATCATTGCAGAGAGAATGCAGGCTGACAGAGGCAATTAAAGGCCTTAAAGTCGAAAATCTTTATCGACATAGTTCTCACTCACGTTTAATTACATGGATGTGCACCATTTTTCCATGAATACTCTTTAACTGTTAATGTACACAGGGAAACTTTTCACTAAGTATTAGTCAACATCTTTAAATGCTAGGTTTCCACAAAAGCTGAATAGGGAGAGGGAGGCATTCCAAAACCAGAATAAAGAGCAGCCAGGACACTGAACAGGAGGACACCTAAAAGCCCACAGAGAAGGTGAACAACAGAATGTCTTCACTGTCCTGCTCCCCAGGTTGAGAACCACGGTGTCAGTGTGTCAGTGTGATTTTACAGAATAAAACTCTTCCCTGAACAAAAGTACCAAACCCCAAGATCACAGTAACTGAATCTTTCTGTATACTTAGTAATAAAATTAAAGCAGCTTGTACTGCGGAGCCATGAAACTATAGCAAGACTAGAAAGGGACTGTGTTTGCCCCTCCTATGAACATAGACTGCCAAGAGAGGGAGAAGTAAGATCTGTAGAGCTACACAAGAACTAGAAATCCCCATTCTGCTATGAGCCACTGTCAGGAAAAGCACTTATGTTCTGGCCTCAGTTCCTAATGCACTGAACTAAGTGCTCCTACTTGCTTTAGTGCTTCACAAGCTACAGGGATTTTAAAAGATATTATAGAATGAGTTCATTCAAATATATACTGCTTGATGTTGACTGAAGGATACTCCTTGCACAATGGGGCCTTTAAAAATAAGGAGTTCTGATCCTAACAGAAAGCACACACCATGTCATTCTTTCTAGTAGTTACACAAAATCACACAGTTGAATTTCATAGTTACATTAAGTATTATTACCTCATTGTTATGTATAAAATTCACCAGGGACAACACACAGCAGCTCATGCAGGAGGCAGCAGGGAAACCCACTGCAGAAGCTTGAGAACAGTGCTCTGATTGCTCTGCAGGGAACTGCCCACCCTAACACACAGTTAGGCAATACCTCACTTACCCTTCAAAGTGGCACGGAAGTAAGGATAGCCTCTGATTCCACTTTTTTTTTTTTACCTATTTAAGGTAGTGAATTATTATATTAGTATCACCCCTGTGTAGAAGTGGAAAAACACATCATAAACAGTGCTATGCTGAAGAACTTTGGGCTACAGATCATAATGATATTTCAAAGTAGAGACCACTGCAAAACAGCAAAGCTGGGGAAAAAAACCACCTTTGCGGAAAAGTTACTTGTTGCAAGTTTGAGCCAGTTTTGGTCCTGGTTTTGAAAAGCAAATACTCTGTGTATTCTGAAGAAACATTTTCATATCAAGAATCTGATGAGATCTATCTGGGGTCCTGAATGAGCTGGTGAATGAAGTTACTAAGCCACTGTCCATCATACTTGAAAAATCATGGCAGTCAGGTGAAGCTCCCAATGACTGGAAAAAGGGAAATATAACCCCCATTTTCAAGAAGGGG
>WYDI02021547.1:0-24347 GCA_009867235.2 Psittacus erithacus | reverse complement strand
TCCTTTGACCTGCTGGTCACGCTTCTTTTGATGCAGCCCAGGATACGGTTGGCTTTCTGGGCTGTGAGAGCACACTGCTGCCTCATGTTAAGTTTCTCATCAACCAACACCCCCAAGTCCTTCTCCTCAGGGCTATGACAAGCTTATATTTTAATAGAATGGTGAAATAAATTAAAATGAGATGAGTTGATCCATGTATTGCCTATTATCAGGACTTCAGCAGTAAAGGTTCAAATGAGCAGGTAATGGAAATTGACAATCCCATAGGAAAAGATTTTGGGTCTGCTGGAGATAACAAGCTAGATATTAGGTGGTGATGTGCTGCTGCTAAAGGGTGAATATCCTACCCAAATATCTAAACAAGAGCATAGCCTGCAAGATAGGTGAAATAATCCTCTCCTCAGGACTGGAAAGGCCTCAGAGGTGCCTAGTTTATGGGATATATGGGATATCTGGAAACTGCATGTCTAGAAGGATCATGATCTCACAAGAATCCAGTGTTGGCAGTGCAGAGGAGAGAAATGGGTATAGGCAGGGTTTCAGAAAACATGAAATAGTCTCATTCAGGCCAGAGCTGAAGAGGCTGTGTGGGCATGTGGTAGACCCTTGAGCTACCTCAAAGGATACAGCACAAAGAAGAAGAGGTTCACAGCTCAGGGCAGGTTTGGAGCATAGTCTCTCCCTAGAGTTGAAGGAGTCAAGGGAAAAGCCCCTGTGGTATACAGCCTGCTTTACCTGGAAAAAGTTCTTTGGTTTCTGTCATATAGACCTCTGGGCATTTATACTGTGGAATGTGCCCGAAAACGTGACAAGAGAGGGCCCATGTTGCCTCTTAGCTGTCCTCAGGCCTGACAGGAGAACGACAATACATGGCTCGGTCTTCCAAGGTGCATCTGTCATGCCTTTGCCCACTCTATCCTCCTGAACAGCCCATCACAGATAAGCTGTCTTCTTGACTCAAGCCTTCCAAATCTTGACAGCAAGTTAAAAATCCCAAGATCTTTGAAGTATTGCATTTAGGTTCCTTATTTTTTTGTTTTCAGGTGTTATGGGCAGCGTAAGCCCAGACATGTACCCATTAACTTAGATACCAGTTTTTCTAGGAAATTTTTTTATCCATCATTATAGCTTACTTAGTCTATTTTTTTAATCATTATTTTTAAAGGTAGTGGGGGTTCACCTGTCTCTGATGAAAACCTCAAATCTCCAGCCCCAGGACTTGGAAATTCTGCATCTGAAGTCCTGTAGGTGCTGTATCTTGCATGCTTCATTTTAGTTCTCCTGCTGACTTTAATCTGAATGGTACCAAACCTCAACTCAGGAAGTAGGACACTCAGAGGTGCAAGTTCATTTTATTCAATAGAAGTCTCACCTTACACTAAGCTACATTGTATGCTTGAGAACTTTGTTGAATATGAGAAAATGTTGGAACTGACATCTTCTCAGAAACAGCCTCTTGGCTGCAGAGAAACAAATTGCTTCATGTGTTCACTCTATTTTTGTCTCCCTCATTTAAGCTTCAGTTTATTTCTTTGTATGCCCTTAGGTTTGAGCCTTTTGGGATAGCGATCATCTTTGATGGAAGGTGTCTTGCAAAGAGCTACTAAAGGTGCACAGCGGTGCAAGTGCAACAGCAGCAATAGCTTTAAATAAAGGCAATGAAAGGACTTTTTATCCTGCTTTAAAAACATGTCTTAGAAATAGAAAAGAATGAGAGATTGACCAGGTAATAAGAAAGGGCAAACTGTTAATCATATCTTTCAAATTATTTTTAATACTTCAACAAAAACCTGTCTTGAATAAGAAGATTTGAGTATGTGCAATTAGAAAGTAATGTAAATCTCCTAAGTAAAGGCCTGGGTTGAAAGAAACAGGTATGATATGAGTCAGAAAGATTTAATTTATGCAAATCAGCAAGACTAGATATATGCAACATGTAAATGGAAGTGCTGAATGAGTTTATTGAATCCTTAAATTATTTCTGAGCTGTTCTGATGAGTCGGGAAAGTAATGAGCACTGGGCAAGAATGTGGGAGTTGTCTACATTCATAAATGTCTGTGAGGTGGAGGCTGTTGTGCTGCTGGTAGTCAGACAGGTAGTAGATGTGCTAATTTCTTTGAAGTTTATCTTTTTTAAGTGGTCTCTCATTTTCCCACAGGCAGGGATAAAATTAGTGGGGACACTGAGGCAGGAACTCTTTAATAAGGGAGCCTGAAGCTCTTAAATCCCAAACCTTTGAGGAGACATGAGGAAATTGTTTACAGCCATGGCTTCACAGGGGTACACATGTGAAAGGAAGGGTTTGCTGGCACAGCTGAACCACTGAGGGATGTGAAAAAGCCCTCTCAGGCTCCTTCCCTAAACCAGTATTTTAAATACCAAGCCAGTACCAACAGAAGGTTGCTTTTGTAGGTTTGTGAGACAATGCATTGCACCTCTTGTTTCCATATACCATCTGCCATCAGCACAGGCTTTGGAAGGTAGAAGGGACATGTGTGAAAGGTCACAGGCACAATCTGCTTTTAAACAAATCCTTTTGTGGCAAGTTTTAAAAGCAGAAACTCTTGGGGGATGCCAGTCTCTTTAATTGAACTTCTACAGGCAGGACAGTAAGAAAGAGGGCAAAACTCTTCTCTCTTCCCCATCAGAGTACTCAATGTCCCTTTTTTTAGGCTGGCATGTTATTCTTTATTGCCGAAGTCTGTACTCATGGAGGCTGACTCTATAATGGTATGTTTTTAATTCATTATGTTAATGATAGTGACTAATGTCATTTTGCATGTCATCGGGGAATTAAATCCAATCCACTTAATACACACAAGAAACTCCGCTATAAAATTCTGTTTATGATTGTTGCTGATGACAAATGTTGGCTTCTAGTGTCAGACAAATCCAAGGGCTTCCTGGAGGCCTGCCTATTCCCTTGAAATACCCAATTAATTAACATTTTGCCTATGATAAGCAGTTCACGAAAGTAAGCCTCAGACAGGCATTACTGTTCGTGTTAAATAAATTACTGTTCCTCCTTTGTACCTCACTGTGTTATGGAAATAAATCTGCATGCGCCTCTTTTCAGAGTGGTATTCTCTGTAAAGTCTGTTAGTGTGAAAGTTCCTAAAATCAAGGAGAAAGATAGTCGGAAATGTGGGTGCTGAACACAACAAAAAGCACCATCAGTGTTCATTCTGGTATTGATTGGTGTCAGAGGACTGGAGCCCTCAGAGAGATTTGTTGTTCTTTGGGATTAGACAAGGGGTTTTTTCCCCCCAAAATATTGGCTTTTTCACTTCCTTGGTATTTACAGAATTACTATGTGATTTTGGCTTCACTGCAGTACAAGTACTTTCTTTGGGGTAGGTCTGCCTGACCTGAGCAGGGTACGGAGTGAATCCTAGGATCTGGCAGGAAGCCCAAGTAGGACTTTATCTGCCACTCCTCTGCCACTGAAGAAGTAGGGGCTATTTGTGAATTTCATGCAGATGTTCGCTCTGACTAGCGAACCTGACCTTCCCACCATATTAGATGTTGATCTGAAAGAACATATTCCACTCAAGATTGGATCAGATCAAAAGTCTTTTGGGAAGAAATGGGAATTTCTTTATTAAAAAGGGACCTGCTGTGGAAGTGTTGGAAGAAGAGGCCTCAGTGGCAACTGTGCAACATGAGCTAACTGATCAAATACCAGATAAACTTATTTCCTGTCAAATAAAATGCCTCTTTACCCAGAACTGAACATACTTGACATTAGGCAGTATACACTGCTGTGTACAGGAATATCTGAGCAATGCTCACTGTTACCTGGATTCCTGAGTGGGAAGTGTTTACTTCCTAGAGGAGCATGTGGCAAAAGGAGACATTCTCTGGCCCAGCTCCTGCCATCCTCCCTTTGAGCACTGGGAAGAGTCCCAGGGAGCTCCTGAAAGGGGTTTGGGACAAGATCATAGAATCATAGACTGGTTAGGGTTGATGACCCTATCCTGCTCTTGAGCCAACCAGTACTGAGTTATGGGGGTTGTGCAAGCAGCGATTTGGTTTCAGAAAATAATGTGATTCACCAAGCAAGCACTCTCTGAACCGTGTTTCTTGGAAAAATGTAGACAAAGCTTTCCTTATTCTGTTTCCAGCTACTGGGTCCCAGGAAAGGGTAAGGGCTTTTCCAGATGTTCACTAGGAGACATCCAGGAGTCTGACACCTCACTCCACAAGCCTGTGATCTGCTCCACTTCTAACAAAGGTAAACAGACTGTGTTAAATGGGAAGTCAGACCAGATAACTATAATGAGACCATTCTTCTCTTCATTATTCTTGTTATTCATTATTTTGAGTGAATGAACAATTATGTAAGATTGGTATACTCGTCTACTCATTATAATTCATTTAAGTCCAGACATTAAATATACTTTTTTATGAAAGCAAAACCAATGTACAAATTCATATTTTGCATTTCAGAATTCCCTTGCACTTTGATTTCTTAAAAATCTATTTTCTCCTGATATTTGTAAATGCCTTTTTTATTTCCCTTCACTTCTTTAGACAGAGCTAATGGGGCCTTTTTTGGCTCTCTGTATCCTGGCATACTTATAACTGACTCTGCGCATTCTAGATGTGCTGCTTTTCTCCCCCCTTCATTCCCACTTCATCTTTTTCCTTTAAGCTCATGGTTAAAGGTAACCTCTGGGTAGCTACCTGCACTGCACATTAATGAATTCCTGTCCTTTAGCAGGGGTACTGTAGGGCCAAGCTCGAGTGTGGCTCCTCATTTTAAACCCCTAGTTTACATTCTTGTTCTGTTCTTCTCTATCATTCAGAGTGTTAGTTGCAAGGAGGCCTTTGTTCGGGCCTGGGCAGCTGCATACTGGCAGGGGGAGTTTTGGGTGGCTGACCTGCTTGTGCTCATTGCTTGGTTAAAATCTTCTGTATTCATATGGGTGGAACCAGAGGGAAAACAACTTTGGCTCCAAAAGCATTCTCAAAGAGTTCAGGATTGTTCTTCACCTCTGTCAGAAAATACAGCAAAACAACAACACAAAAGCTTTCTCAGATGTGAATCCTGTACAACTCCATATCCAGGCACAGCCAGCATGTTCTTGCACCAGTAATATGCATTCACAGCGCACTTACTGAGTGCAGCTGATGTGAATCTGTAGAGGGAGGTCTTCCATTAGGTCCTGGTGAAGAAGGAACCCCTGGCTGTGTGTGCTGTGAGCCTGACCCTATCAGCCCTGGGCCCTGGGTCCCCCTCTGCCTGGTGCTCCTGGGGAGCAGACCTGCCAGGGGAACATTTCTGAAGCAGAATTTGTTATTTTCTGTTTTTTCTTGAGGGTTTAAGCAGCAGAGTTTTGTGTGAATGGCAGCAGACCAAAAGCTCTCTGTTGAACATGGGGTGCTGACTGCTGCAGTGCTCATCATGCTTACTGAACAACTCCACAGTGCTTTTCCGCTCTGAACCTCCTCCTATGATGGCCTGTGGCAAACGGGAGGAGATATCTGTCATAAGCTTCCCTCTCTTAAGGAACCTCAGAAAGCAATATAATGATTTTCCTAACATCAGACCAGTGTGAAGATTTTGCCACCAGGAGGTATCTCAAAATGGTATCCAACAGCCCAGAATAGATAAGAGTGTCGCTGTAGTGCAGTAAAAAACCTCACCTTATCCTCTGTAGTTCTGTATATTGTGTGCATGCTTGGTTTCCTTGGAGCCCAGAAATCTGATGTTAAAAAGACGTCACATAGGCATGTGTGTGCTTCTGTTTCAAACCACTTATTCACATCAGAAAGAAAATGTGCTTTGGAAAGATTTATTCTCATTAAAAGAAATAAGTTTTATTGGGAGAAAAAACTGTGTTTGGCAGCCTGCAACATTTGATTGCTGTAATGGTAGTGACGGCAGTAATCTATTTTTTTGCCTTGCTGGTAAATGGAAGTATCCAGCAAAGATAAAAGGTTACCAGCTGGGATAACTATCCTCTAATTAGTACTGCAGGGTTTTTTTGGGAATTTAGAAATAATGTGATGCAGCCTTTTAAATCTGTTATAAATAAGACCGAGTAGGAACAAGCAAAGTACTCATCATATGAACCGCAGCACCTAATCTGAGAGGGCTGATCAGCCATTCAGAGCAACATACTGTTAGATTTCATTGTGTTGGTAAGAGAAGAAGCTTGTTCTGAGAGCCACCACTCAAAAAATCAATCCAGTCTTGAGCTTCTTACTTGCATCAGGTGCTCCTGAACTGGTTGGCCAGGTACAGGGCCAGTATAGTCACAGAGTGCAGAGGAACCAAAGCTAATACTCACTTAGGTAAGTCAAGGACTGGTAACAGATTAGGTATAGGAGGACAGAGAACCAACAGCTTTGGTTGATTCTCCCAAATATTGCTTAATTTTTTCAAGAGTTTTAGTTACAAACTACAAATTATGAAGACCGAGGAAGAATTGAAAATTCCACAGGGGAGCATCACTACTCTGGGAGAGATGACAAGAAAAAAAGAATAATTTAAACCTAACTGTGGACTGAAAACTGGGACTGCTCAGGAGCTGTGCAAAGGCAGAGCAGCTGTGCTTGCCTTGGGGGAACAAAGTCCAGGAACAGCGACAGCTTCAGTGGTCTGATTTCAATGTCTGCTGGAGCCCACCCTGGCTATTGGTGCCAATAAATCACACAGTTGCCTCAGCCCATGTCCCCTGTGAGCTGTTGCCGATATTTTGATATTGGATGCTTACAACTTTTCCAATGCAATCAGCTGGTGACAAAAGTTGAGAGCCCAAGGGTAACTGTTCCCAGAAAGGTGACGTAGGGGAACGGGGACATATTTTGCACTGCCATCAACCACTTGGCTGGGTGGACATGCTTAAATGTCTGGGAAACCTAACAGATATATTCCTGAAGCCACTTTTACTAGCAGCATAGACAAGGAGGACCAGGGTTTCGGAACGATCCACGCTCATCTCTTTCTTTATTCATCTCTTCCTTTGTCCCCACACATTTTTCTGAAGTGATGTTCTTGCAGTTGAGGGCAGTTTGGCCCATATACCATTAGCAACACTTCTGGAGGACTAAGTAGAAGTCACTGCTGGGCAGGGCAGTTGACTTTCAGGGTAGGGTGAACTGCCCAAGCATCATCTCTAGCCTGGATACCTTCCTCATACTTTTTGGGATCAAAGGGTGCAACTTATGTCTTTGGAGCACAACTGCAGACCAAAAAGCTCATGATTGCCCTCCTATTTCTTCAGCTCAAAGTCAGCAAAGGACATGCAGGAGCTCTGCAGGGTGACAGAATTTGAAGGCATGAAGAGGCTGCAGCTATTGCTTGGTTTCCTTCTTGCATGCTTGTAAAACCATGGAGAATAAGACCTGAAGCTGCAGGAAATTTTCTATTCTTCACACATATTTTGGGAGCAAAGATCAGTCTGCAAAAAAACCCTTGAGGTTGCTTGTCATCAAACCATACCCCTGAGTGCTAATCAGAACATCCTCTTTTAAATGCCTCAGTCTGCTATTTTTAGGCTATAGAAAGATGTTGCCTTTGGTCAGACAGGAAAAACACCTCTGAAAAATCAGTGTAGCAGAGAGGAGAGATTCTTGGCCCCATGTTTAGGCTGGCAGTTCTCAAAGTTTTGTCAAATATGAGCCCCTTAGCAAATAGGATAGCAGGTTGTGACCTGTGTTATTAAATATGCCGGGCTTTGGAGGGCAGAGAGGTCCTGAAACATATTCCATTTATGGGTGCCTTGCAATGTCTTAGTAGTGGGATTGTCTACCAAGCAGAATAACACCACTTACGCTTTAAAGTCCATGCCCCTCATGTCTTCAGATAGGCCAGGTGGCATCACAGCTCCAGCAACTCCCTTCTCCTTTTTTTCACCTCCCGTCTTCAGGGAGTGAAAAGCACTGGTGCAGATGTGACACAAACACACAGAATTATCCAACCAGCAGTTCTTATGCAGCCAATGTCAACCCCACCCTTGTGAAATGATATTTAAACAAGAACAAACGTAATGCTCAGGAATCCCAAGAGATCCAAAAGCACCAAGGGATAGGGAAAGGTAGAGAAAATGGACCATTTCAAAGCCTGTGAGCAATCTCCATGCAGGGTGAAAGCATGTCAGCTGCTCCCAGTGCACTCCAGGCTACCCCTGCTGGTGGGCATGCAATAGGGTTTTCATGCATTTAAAAGAAAAAGGGAAGCAGCAGCAGCAGCCGTCACCACCTGCTCCTGCAGAGTTTGAGACATTTGTGGCCAATTTCTTGAAGCAGGAGAAACTGATCTTGCATGAAGTTCACAGAGCAAATCTTGAATGGATCTTCCTGACACTGTAGGAGACACTGGGCATTTTTCCCTTTAACGACCCCAGTCAGAGTTCAATTTTTCCTCTTTGGTACTAAAAGAATCAAAAAAACCCCCAAAAAACAAAATGAAAGAGAGGGAGAACACTGTATCTATGACCCAAAACAGGACAGCCTGGCTGTTGCTGTGATTAACTGCAGCGAAAGGTCTGATCCTAATTTTAGAAAGAACATTTTCAGTCTAAGATATGGGATAGCCAAGGCTTTATTTTTAATACATTTAAAATAATAAATAAATCATAATAAATAGTTTTGTGACTTCCTACTTCAAAATAGTATTCATAAATGGGGGATGTCTGTCCACTATGACACATTTGTTCCTTACTTCGACCAACAGAAATAAGTTCTCATGAGACCCCGTTTGGAGTACTGCACGACAGTACAACATAAGAAGGACATAATGCTGTTGGAGCAAGTCCAGAGGAGGGCCATGAGGATAATTGGGGGCTGGAGCACCTCCCGTATGAAGAGAGGCTGAGATACTGCTTTCCAGTATCTGAAGGGGGCCTACAAAGATGCTGCAGAGGGACTCTTCATCAGGGACTGTAGTGATAGGACAAGGGGTAATGAGTTCAGACTTAAACAGGGGAAGTTCAGGTTAGATATAAGGCAGAAGTGCTTTATTGTGAGGGTGGTGAGGCACTGAAACAGGTTGCCCAAGGAGGTGGTGAATGCGCCATTCCTGGCAGTGTTCAAGGCAGGGCTGGACAGAGCCTTGGGTGGCATGGTTTAGTGTGAGGTGTCCCTGCCCATGGCAGGGGGTTGGAACTAGATGATCTTAAGGCCCTTTCCAACCCTAACTATTCTGTGATTCTATGATTCTAACATGAACTTGACAAGCAAACCCTTGCTGTTGGTGTCTCTGGCAAGTAGGACTTTTAGGTACTGAAGTTAGTAAAGTAGAAGCTATCTGTCATCAAGACTTTCTGTACTGCAACTTTTGTATGTTTAGCCTCATATTAGGAGACCATATTCCACCCAGAGCTTAATGTTGTACCTGTAGAAGACAAGACATATTTGGGAATTTCTGACATTCCTGTGGTTTATTGGGAAACTCCTGCCACTGTGTTTTTCCAGTGAAGTGTAATATTGCTGGAATGATGGTCATCAGCATCTCTGCACAAAAGGACGTGTCTTTGCAAGTGTAAATTAGATCCCTGCGTTACAGTCCCATGTCCTGTTTGTGCTCTTTGATACTGGTCAGGTTACTGTTGTCTTTCTGAACATGGTTCCCTCATATAAAGTTATGTATGTGTGTGTAATTTAAGCATGCGTTGCTACATTTATTTATTTATGCAACTTAGCAGAACAATAGTTTAAGTGACATGTAATATATTTTGGAACTTGATATTTATAGCTGAAAATAAACAAGTGAGATTACTCACTAAAAAATAAAGTCTCTTTTGACCTGGGCTTCATGTGCTACAGGCCGTTCTAGAAAAGTCATCATTTACTCCTTCCCGTAGTACTGCCTGTATTCAATTCATTATTAAGATATTTATGGTGACTCAGTTACAGTGTTACTGCTAAAATCTACTTCATAAAAATGCATCACCTGCAAAAATTCAAAACTTCTAAGTAAAAGGAGTACCACCATTACCATAGCTTAACCAAAGTGTTGACTTTGTGCCCAAGGTAGAAGATTAAATCTCACTCGTCTATATTTAGACAAATAAAATTGGGATTCTACCCACTTCAACCTTGATATCTTCTTGTGTTTTGCCATTAACAAATTTGAAACAAATTTGAAAACTGTTGCTTTGAACTAGACTTCAAGCAAATACACTGTTCAGACTCCTAGGGTTTGGGGATACTTCTGATTGAAAGTGGTCCAACAAGTTATCTACAATCATTTTTATCTATGAGTCTGCTCTGCTAACTGCAAACTAAGGAAATAATTTCCTAATTTACACATTTTCATTTACAAAAACATGTATTTTGGATGCGTCTCTGTGCTGTTTTTCTTTATCATACCCTTATATCTTTCTTGTTTTGTCCTTTGTCATGTACACTAGAATGACACGTTTTGTTCTCTTCATGTGATGTGTTTCTCATTCACTGCAAGTATGGACTTGCTTGTCTATTCAGAATCAATTCTCACCTGATCAACAGGAGATTAACCAATGTTAAATGTTTGTTTCACCATTGGAAGAGACATCCGTGATCTAATTTCTTACTGTAATTGTTTAAATTTATGTGATTATATTAAATGGAGTGGCTCTCCTTTCAAAGATTTTCAGTACAAACAGTGATGCTTATTTCCAAGTGTTAGAGATTAAGCAGAGAGCAGGAAGTTTAATTTCTTGCTAAGGTTCCTCTAGAAAGAAGTGGCAGAAAGAAGGCTAAAATATAGGATTTTAAAATGGTGCAATATTTGTATGACAAAGAAAGGAGCTATAGTGCAATAGTGCCTGCCAAAATCCTCTATCCTTTAACACATGGGCATGTGTGAAGGTAGATGTTGCCATACGCATATATAGCGATGTCCAAATCTCCGTTGCACAGCATGCTGCAATACAGCTTCTGCATCACAAAAAAATGGGAAGCACAGTATGACTGCCAGGATGCTGTAGGTATTTTTGGCATGTCAACTTGCTGTGATTTGCTTTATTTTGCTGCTTTTTTAATGGGAAGGGTGGCAGGGGTATCTTTTACACAGTAAAGCCCAACAGTTCGTCGCACTGTTATACAGAAAGAAAAGATACTGTGCATTGCTGGAGTGCAGCCAGCTCTTGAGCCAAGATTAGCATCCTGGAAACAGCAAACATTGGCAGCTGCGTACTCCTGAATCCAGTAGCTCTGTGCGAAGCTGGTTGTATGCTCTCAGGCTCTACTTACATCACTGAACAAGGCCCATACACTGGTCTTGAAGTCAAATGATATGGCAAACAGTGTCTTTGCTACTGATGGAGAGCTTCCACAGTATGGTACCTCTTTTAAGAGCCCATACCTGGGCTTCATCTGGGAGACTGCTGATTTGCATGGGTTGAAGCAGAGGCTGGCAAGTGAGTCAGCAAGCAGTATAGGGGATGGAAAGTCAGTGCCAAGCCCATGCTTACCCCATCTCTTTTACTAGCATAGGTGCAAACGGGGGAAAACAGTGCCAAGAGTTATTGGATTGGACCTACTGCAACCAGCTTGGGGCTGAATGTGATAGGTTGCTTGCTGTAAGGCAGGCTCCAGATTTCTCTTCCAAGGGTTCATACATCCTCTGTTTGTCCTGGAGCTGTACTTTGCTGCATGTCCCTCACCTGCAATGGGATGTGAGTGTAACGTGTGTATCATCTCCCTATTTCTGAAAAGTGACATCCACGACCTCTGTGCCACGGGGGAATGCTGTGGTGAAAACATCTGCCCTGGTTCTTTTTGAGCAGGATGGATGCAGACCTGGTTTGTGCAGAGACATCCCATTGTTTCCCAAGCCTAGGAGGTCAGAGGCTGAGCAAATGGTGAAAATCACAGAATCACAGAATGGTTTGGGTTGGAAAGAACCTTAAAGCTCATCCAATTCCAACCTCACTGCCATGGGCAAGGACACCTTCCTCTAGACCAGGATGCTCAAAGCCCCATCTGACATGGCCTAGCCAGGTTGGCTGAAATAAGAAATAAAAATGAAAGGAATAAAAATGGCAGCAGTGAAAAGCTCAGATTTGTGAGGTACTGAGTTTCCGCTCCCAGCATGGCCCTCATAGAGATGGAGAGGCTTAAGAGCCATGTAATAGGCTATTTGTTGTATAAGTGAATCCTAAGCTTGGGAAATAACATAAAGCAAAGACTATGAGTAAAGGTTTTGCTCAGAGCAAGAGAAAATATCTGCTGATAGGTGGTCATTGTAAAATTAAATAATCCTTAAGAATAGCCTATATATTATAGTCTCTCCTGTCTATTGTACTCAGCCTATATTGTCAAATGCACTTGACTGCTGTATTTTATCAAAGCAAACTGGAATCAGGATTTCTGAAAAATTTACATTCAGACTTACTGGCTTTATCAGCTGAACACTCATCACACTTCCCTAAGTTTACGTAAAGGATATATAATGCATGGAGTTTGTGATCGATCGTCAGAGCAACAATGACACAGCGACAAAGAGAAAATCTTTCCTACATGCTGGATAAAGGCCACTATATTTTATGAAGCCGTGCTATGGCAAAAGTGATGCAAAAAAATAGGAACAGCTGTGAGGAAAAATAAAAGACAGAAAATGATGAGAAACCGACTTGATTTGGTTTGCTTTGAAAGTAGTCTGCTGGGCTTTTACTGTCATTTGGGGAACAGGTCTGAAGCCAGGGCTAGCTGTACAGAGATGCCAGGGATGAGCAGGGCTCCTTTCTGATCCCCATGCATTTCTTCTCCACAGGAACCAAACAGCAAGGAGGGGAAATGTGTGGGTCTGATGGGCTCCTTGCAATACCTTTGAGGCTGACCCAGCCTTGGCCAGCAAAAAGCAGGCAGAAGAAGTTGCTTGCAAGAAAACCTGGAACATCTCATATGAAAGTCTGTACAGGAAAAGATTTACAAGATGTTTCTCAGAACCAGGGAACACATTAGCTTTCACTCAAATACTCTGAATGCAGTGAAAATTATCCTGTTTTCTTGACTCATCTGCACTTTCCTCTGCAGCAGAATGAAGCTTTCAGTGGGAAAAAGCAAAACCCACTTTATAAAATGCCAAGTTATTAAAGCACTATTACCTTTATAAAAAAGGCTTTTGCCGATTAAGCTTTGCACCTTAAAAAGCCTAACATTTGTATTGAAAGAATCACTGAACCCATACAAATGCATCACATGGTGAAACTTGTTATAAATCTCAGCTCAACAACTGAAGAAAATAAGTACACGTAGCATCTTCTGGACTATTTCAGAACATAATTCAGCTATGGTAAATAGTCTATTTACAAATATGGATTTTATCGAAAAAACCATTACTATGTAATTCTATTACCCGAATGGCATAACAAAAGTTATAAATATTCATCGTCATGACAAAAAGACAAAATTCAACACCATTTCACCCTATGTGAAATTCAAACTATTTAAATTTATAGAATTAAGCTCTTACATTTTCAAAACAGATTTCAGAAACACCACAAGAGAACCTGTGCATTCATTCATGTAGGGAACAGAATGGAAAATCATCTTTATATATGTGACAACACTGTTTTCTGGATGGCTGGTGTCTGTTGTGCTTAGAAATGGCTGCCTACATCAATTCAGAGCTACTCTGGAGCCTTGCATCAATGCGTAGCTGCATTAGTATGTCTAGATGAAATTTTGGTTACAGTTCACTAATAATACTTAATCAGTCTTTTGCAAAATAGGAAGATGTTCTCTGAACTAAAAGGCAACAACGCAGACAACTCTGACTCAGAGTCCCATTGAAAGTCATTTATGTCTGCTTCTTTGCTTCAAATCTGATTCGAGCTGATAGCAAAACACTTTGCTCCTGATTATCATGGCAACTCAGGTGAAGAGGTTTTAGCTTGTATCTCCAGTCCAGTCATCAAGAAGAGGACAAGGTGACTAACAACTATCTACCATCACAGAAGTCACAATGTCCATCTCTGCCTCCCAGTGAGGAAGTGCTTTGTGTTTGCCAACAACTAGTGTGTCAACAGACGGTTTTGCTAAGTTTCAGGGGAGATATCCCCCCCCCCGCCCCCAGATACTGGTAAAATGCCATAGGCACTTAAGAGAAGACATAGACAAAAGGGAGTTGTCACTGATTCACATGCTAGGAAAATCAGCATAATGTAAATTTGAAAACTAGATACTCTGCTATCAAAGGCTATAATTTAAAGCATTATTAAATTCATTGATGTGACTTTTTCAGTACAAAATTGCAGTCTGGTTTATATCAGATTAGAAATTTAATACATCTACTGTTAAGTACCTAGAAAGCATTGCATAACTTTCATCCATGAGAAACAGAGCCAGAGTAAAAGCACTGGAGGATGAAGGGAAACCTGCTACAGAGGTGTTGCGTCGCAACTGAAAGCTTGGCTCTGCCAGTCTGTGGCAGTTTAAACTTTGTACTTTAAACTCTATGGCAGGGAAATAAGTCATTAAAGTGGATATCAGATGGATGACTCTTAATTTCTGAAATACAGCTGAAACACTGCTGTACACAAGGGCTTGCTTATGAAAACATCTCTTCTTGAGCACAAGCACTCTTTGTGAAGAGCTGGAGATTAATAAAAATGAAAAAGTCCGGTGCACCTTAGGCAGGGAAGGCCCCATTGGTCTTTTTCCCTGACTGCAAATGGTTGAACATGCAGTCCTGTTTAGACCTCACACAACATTCTATCTGACCTTCATTTTAGAGAAACAATGCTTTTTCTGTTTGGAAAACAAAATTATACTGAATAAAATTGCTTGGCCCCAAAACGATGTTTGGTTTTTGTTTTTCCCTACTTGTTCCAGTAATCAGCCTGTCCCACAGAAGACACCAGATTAGTTGCATATGTATTTACTCATTTTTTTCCACAAAAGTTGCATAGACTACAGTGTGCTAATGCTTGTAAACATCTTTTCCAGTGGCTGATCCATTTTCACAACAGACATAGACAAGCAAGATAGAAAGGTCTTTTAAATTACTTGCTACTCACTCCTTTTGCTACTAGCAATCAAAACCTGAGAGCTGCATTATATTTTCCATATACCACTCAGCTGGGTCCATGGTTGCAGGAGGGCTGGGACCTGCTGGGCTGGGAAGGTCATCCTGTGCCAGGTCTGCGGGCAGATGGGTTTTTCCTACAGAAGGGGAATTTGGGTAAATCCCCACTGGGAGGAAATTGTGCAGAGGTGGCTGGATTTCAGGTTCTTCTCTAAGATTTGAAAATGTTTCTCGTGTAACAGTGAAGACTGTTAAAAGAAAGATTGAGGCATAGTCATTACTGTGCAGAAGACAAGATCAATTGTGTCCTTTCTCTGGCTTTCATCATGGGTTTCATGGTGTTTGCTATATGATTTCAGTGCTGAAATTCTGAAGTCTTGTGGTTTGTGAAATTGTATTTATGTTAACATTTTTGGACACAGCACATATCCAGAGGCAAACCTGTGTGTACCTGGAGAACAGCGGTGGCAGTGAACAGCAAGCATAGGGCTTTGCTTTAGCCATAGACACTCCAGAGATGCTCCTGCAGACATGTGGTCTCTTCTATTTTAATTCTAAAAGCTTTAATTTGCTGAATTCCCAAGACTGAAGATGGTTGTGGGAGCTAAAGACCAAGCAGTGTGTTGAGAGAGAGGTCTGGGGAGATGATGTGGGGTATTTTGCTGAAGGTAGACACGGAGGTGGTGGCAGAGAGCTCAGAAGAGCCTGGGAGATTGAGGTGTGAATATAGTGAAAGCAGAAAAAAAAAAGGTGTAAAAAATTATGTTTGATTTACTGATTAAGCCATTTGTAAAGCTGAAATGTTTATAAATGTTCACACGATATCATCCTAAATTTCAAATGTGTGAGGCCCAGACCTGTGGCTGCCTTTTCAGTTTGTTTTCTAATGCCTCCTAAAATTTCACATTTCACAGAGAAATGACTTTGCTTTCAGAAATCTCCAGTCTAAGATGTTCACACATGCTGTAGAAAGAGAGAGTGTGGGTCCATGCCAGGGTTTCACCAATATCCTTACCATGAGAAAGCCATGAATTTGTGCAAAAACTGGGAGACAAGTTCTTGCAAAAAGGGACAGTGGAATGTGTGCTGTGTCTTCACTTAGGAAAACTGAGAAATTAAGCCCAGCAATGAAGGGGATGCTCTAGTAGCTGTGGCTTGTCCTGTGTCCATGGGCCTTGGGCACTGAAGCCACTGAGATGCCTTTGAGGCTCCTTCTTTGTGATGTTTAGATGTGAGTGTAGGAAGCCTGCATGGTTTGGATCTTGGCTGCCTTCTTGAAATGAAATGTTCTGCATTGGTTTAGTAGATTGAAATGAGTCTAAAGAAACAGCATTCTTGCTAAGTTTTTGCCACTAAAAGGAGTTTTAAAAATAAAACAGTCTTCAGTGCTGCGTACTCTGGTGCTATGTATGTTTAACTTCAATGCTAAACATAGTATCACTGAACCCAGAGAACATATTCTTCAGGTAGAGATCTGTGTGTGTGTCTCAGTTGTGCTTTTGCCTGAGGTTATTTTCTGATATTAAGACGAAGTAACGGATCAACAATGGTCTTGTTTTAAATTATTTTAGATTTAATGTTCAATTACATCTTAAAAAATAACACCATTATGAACCTGAAACTGCATAAGTTTGATTTTAATCACAAATCTGATTTTAAGTAAATAGTTCCAGTCTGGCATTTGTAAAAACCCTGAGAGTAGCTTTAGCAGTGGAAATATTTCTTGTGATTTTTCTTTTTTTTGTCAGCTTTTCACATATTTAAAAGACAAATAATTCCCCAAGCAGCAGAATTTCCTACAGACTTGTGTCCCTTCTTCTTTCAGCTATTCCTCTGCAATGCTGCAGCTCTCTGTCATGTCTCCTATGGTGCTGCTTGGCAAGAATCAGCAAGCACTGTCACCAGCCAGGAGCGGTGTGCCTGCAGCTTGGGCTGCTGGCTGCTCCCAGATGATATAAAATGTGTGAATTTGGGCTGCTTTTCTGCCAGTGGGAACACTGATTTGGGTCTCCCTTTTGCCTGGCCATGGGAATCCTCAGAACATGTAGAAACTCAGTCATCCTCAACTCCTTCCCATTTGATCGAAAAGCTAAACGGGTTCAAGAAGAAAGGAAAAGAGGCCAGATGTGTAATGTGAATGCCTAAAGCTCATTTTCTTAAGACAGGAAGCTAACAAAGATCTAGTGGTTTAAGCTATCCCTTTGGAAGCAGGGAGTATTAACTATGGGAGACAAGAGGATGAAAAAGGGTTACATGTTCTATTTAATTTGCCAAGAAAGAGGAGGAGACAAATGAAGAGAAAGATGGAAAAATTAAGTAAACTTGAAGGGCTGAGGATATGGAGTAGAGTGGAGTAGTGACAGCTGAAAGGATAGAAAGTTTGGGATAACAAATAGCAAAGGGGCAAGAAAGAAGACCTGCGTCTGGAGAGAAGTATGGTGGAGAGGTTTGGTCTATCTTTCACCCCGCCAGGGGTTTCCTGATGTTCAGAGAAACCCCACATCTCCTTGAACACAAAGGCAGTCTGGGGATATGGAATGGACAAGAAAAGGGTTATTGTCACCCTTTGGGCAGTGTCAGTCCAGGCAAGGCTGTTTTGACAAGCACCCATGAGCTTCCCAGTGATACCATTTGGTTTACTTTTTTTTCCTCTTCAAAATAAGTGGCCCACTCCTGTTTGTTCTTTCCCCATTGGCCCTGGCTTTGGTGATTTTAGGCCATTATTTTGTAATTGTGGCCATAGTCAGTAACCCTGAAAGGCTGTGAATCATCTCTATTCCCACTGTCTTCTGATGTCCCTCACCCAAGAGGAGTTCCCAATACATCTCTTTCCAAGTATGCGATATCTGGAAGTTTATCCTGTTGTTTTATTAGTTTAGCCCCAGGTTGAGGGGCTTCTCCCCTTCCACTGCTCTCAGCATCTGGCAGTTCCTCATTTTGCTATTGCTGGAGCGTGTGACATACAGGAGAAGGGTGAGGGGATCTAACTGCTGCCCTCTGCTAGTGGGAGGGGAACTATGGTGAAGATGGAGCTCAGCTCCTCAGATAGCTGCACAGCAAAAGGTGAATGGGAAACAGTCATGAGTCGCACCAGAGGAAATGCTGGCTGGAAAGGAAAAAAATCTTCCAAAAAGGATTGTGAAGCATGGAAAGAGGCTGCCCAAAGCAGTGGTGGATCCTCCCTCCATGAAGTAATTCACCATGTGAAGGAACAAGTCCCCAAGCAACCTGATTTATTTTGTAGTAGGTTTTGCTGCCCTGTTTAGCTGGCCAGCTAGCCAGGCTAGTCAGGCAGTCAAAGTATCCTCTTCTGGGCTTGCAATAAGCAGATTTGCTTGTCTTCTGTAATTAAGATTTGAAAAGTAGTTTTACCTCAGGCAGTGTAACAGTAGACAGTTGTCATGTAGATAAGTGTGTTGTTTAAAAGAGGCATCCATACAGAGAATCACAGATTTTTTACAGCCCCTGTAGTGTGACTTTTTGTAGCTCCAGTTTGCTATCAGAACACAAAAAACACATCACTGCTGATTTACACAGCACAGTTTTTCACTGGCCACATGTAGAATAAATATCAAATCTCCTAACCTCCAAAGCAGCAAACAGAATCCTTAGTCTTAGCCCCGTGGGGCCCCACAATTTGTCACACATGCCAAGAAGATCAGGCAGGTGAAGGCTTGGGATTCAGCTGAGCAGTGAACTGGGTGAGAAAAAGGCTCATCAGTGAAAGAGAGAGCTGATTAGGGAATGAATCACTTAGGGGAGAAAGTTGTGCAATTAAATTGATAAATTTGGCAGCAAAACAAAAAGCAGAAAGACAGAATTAATGCAAAAATCAATCAATAAAGCGGGGAATCAATTGTCTAGTTAATAAGATAGTTAATTATGCAGAACAGAGCAGGCAAGGCAGTGTAGTTGGTCAGTTTGGCTTCAGCAAATCTCTCCCAGTATATTTCAGTTACTGCATCATTTACTTTGACTAATTTTTGTTAACATGAGTCCCAAATGTTTGACCTCTGAATTAGTATTCTCCTTTCTGTAGTAATCTTTAAAGACAGTAGCTGTTTCTAGACTGTTATGTTCTTTCAGAAAAGCAATAATTAGCTCATGATCTGGGAGAACTGGTATTCTGCAAAACTCTGCTAAAAAGCAATATTTATCAGCATATTCTTATTTCTATTATTTCAGTATTTTATATTCTATTTATATTCTATTATAAATTATATTCCAGTTTATTATTTTATCTTACGGAAGGCATATATTCTATATAAGATCTGTATTCTATGTCTTTGTGTTACTGTGGTATTTATCTGTCTTTCCACTGTCAACACAAATGTGCTAAGTGCTTTCCAAACTAAGATACATAATTCTTCTCTCAAAATAGTTTTTATTCTGAACGTACCCACTTTCAGAATGCTTCATGATGTTGCTGAAAGAGCCCTGTTTGTTTTCTTCCTGTTGTACAACATAGATAAAGAACTGGCAATTGAGTGTCCTTGCATCCTAAAGTGATACAATACAATGTAATGCAGGAGGCAAGGAAATATATGAATCAGTTGCCTTGTAGAAGATAGAGGTGTTGGATTTTCAGAAACTGTCTGAAGCTGGGGCCATACCCATGCGGATAACGTCTTTGTCTAGGATCTGCCTGCAGTATCTGTCAGGAGCACTTTTATTGTACTGTTATGATCAGCTTTCACATAGTATAGCTGCAAGAGTGGTCAGTTTTGGACAAGATCCAGTAATTGACTCCATGCCTTGGGTGTGAGTCCAACTTGGCCTTCACTGTTGGATCTGAACATCAGTATACCTTGAAGGCACCTAAACCCCCTCTTTTATTCTGAAGTTCGCAAGACCCCTTAAGCTGTACCTCTGGTCACAACCATATCTGTCCACCACTAGAAAGAGCTAAGCTATTTGATACCTAAATCACACCTGAGCTTGAAAGAGGTCCATAATTAAGCTTTCCTTGTCAAAGCCACAGGGGTCCTTCTTCCAGGCCAGTTACTCACCCCAGAATTCAGGTCTGCAGAAAATGCAGTTCAGATGGTTGCTGTCTCTGTTCAGATCAGTAGTCGTGGTGTGACGTCTATCTGCATCCAACAACTGTTCAGTGTAAAATACAGAAATAACTGTCAGCAAGCTTCTGTGAAATGATTGACCAGAGCTTGGAATGTTGTAAAGCCAGTATTGCCCTTGAACCTATGACTTTAAATACTCAGTTGAATCATGAATAGTAGTTTCAGGGGTTGTTTTTCAATACAGTTTTTAAGATATTCCTTAAGGGTGGAGATGAAAAGGTTGAAGATTGGATGGCTATTTTGTAAAAACTGTTGCTGGCAACTGGATAGTCCTGTCTTGTATATGTGAATTCAGTCTGGTTTGCAGGGCTTGTTTACCTTCACTTGCATAGTTTCCAGGGACATTGTCACACAAGTTTATATTCTGAGATGTACATACTAAGGGACCTTTATCTATTGTTTCTGGAGGGTTTTACATTTACTGCTCTGTCCTGATATTGCTCCATCCAGAAAAACTAAGTTTGTTTGTCCTTTATCCTGCAAATATCACGGACACAGAACAATCTTGTTGCAAAGTTGCAGCTGACTTCTGCTCTGTTTAGGGAGTAAATATGGTCATCTCTTCCTGAAACTTGAGGCAGCTGTTAATGCTTATTAATCTATTAATTACGTATAGTTCTCCATCAGCTGTGGACTCAAATGATTTTGAGCAGCTCATCTGGTGGTTTACAAAAGATTTCCCTTTGCCTTTTTATATAATCTGATATTGTTTTGATGGAAACACCTTCTGTGGAGGCAGTAATTTCTGGGAGGAAGTTGGGGCAAAGCACAGTACAGAAAACCAAATAATGTTCTCTGGTACTCTAATTCTTTTTAACTCCATTAGCTCCTGCATAAGAGGCCTCTGCTGAAGTGTCAAACTCTTTGAAATTATTAAGCTCATATTAAGACTTCCATAAAAATTACAGTGACTGTACTTGAATCCTCCCAGTATTGTATGTGACAGGTTTGAGCCTGCCTACAGCATGCTGTCAGATGCTTACACATGTGGAACACGCTGGGTAATTGTTTCATGTCTCCTTCCGTGAAATGATCTACCTAAAGGGAAAAGTGTTTTTACTTTTAGCAGACAGGGCTTTCTTATCTTCTAGCTCAGGAAGTCACTGTTTGAGGCTTTAAGCTTTTATTGTGGTTAATTCCTCCTAGTGATATTTAGAGGACTGTAAGACTTTAAAGACTTGCAAACACAGCCAGTAAGTCCAGTTTCTCATGCATGGTAGAAATACTCTAAAGAGGAGCTTGAAGAAACCCACAAATACATTGCATAGAACAGTGAGGAGCATTATAGGCTTTATCTGGGTCACATGCAATATTCTCTTCAGTCTCTGTCACCTTTTTAGAAGCACGTAAGAAGATGCAGAAATATAAAATAGTGCAAAAGCACACTGGCAGCTTAATCAGAACAAAGCTTATTACAGTAGAGTGCCAATCTATAAAGAACTGCTTGGTAATATCAGCTTCCTGTTAATCCCATAACAATCAGATAATGGTGAAATTTTGATTTATTCACTGATTTACTCTTAGCTAGATTGAAATAATGGAGTAAAATGAGCCCATTTAGACTGGTTCTTAAATTGAATCCTCTTAATTGCATTTGAAAGAATAGACCTTAATGCATTTGAGTATCCCAATGACCCTGTTAATCTATGCAATTAGTTAACTGCTTTGGAAAGGAGACTACCTTACATGTAGTTTTGTTTTAAAAAGCAAGAATTTATTTTTCATATATTCTACACATGATTCTGTACTAAAGTCATTGCACATGTAAAATCTTCAATTTTACTTCAATACTAGCAGCTGTCCCTGTAAGCTCGCACTAGAACAGCTCAGTTACTTTATTATATTTCCATTTTATTATTGAACTAGAATTCTGAAATTTCCACATACTCATTTTGGGTCACAGAGTTCAGCATGGGAGGGAATCTCAGATTACACATTCCATTAGAAATTATCAAAAGGCCATTTGTCTGTCTTAGCAGGTTTCAATCATTCAAGAGCCTGAGGATATTTAGGCAGGAAAGCAGAAGTAAGAAAAGAGAGCTCTTGCAGTAGAAATCTGAGCAGGTCACTTGCAAGTCTTGAATGTTTATAGAGGGGTAGAAGCTGATTGCAATTTTGCAAGAATCTCCTGCTCCACTGAATGTTTTTTACCCTCTTAGTTTTGGAGGATCACCTTTAAAGAGATGTTTCCACAGAGATTCAGTGAGTTCCTGGTTGTTGAAGCTCCTGGCTATACTCCTGGCTATTGAAATAAAGCAAATGAAAGAGACAGGCTGGTGCTGAGGATTTGTGCGCTGCTTCCAGTCAGCGGATCCTCTCCATGCCTTCATTCCATTATGGCCACACTGCCAGTCAGGCACCATTTTAAATGAGAAATCTGTGTTAAACTCCTCTGTGTATACTTACATCATGGTCCATTTTTGCATACAGCTGGACATTACCATACTGATAATGTGCGCAGCTGCAAATGAGAGTAATTGAGAGCAGGAGTTTGTATATCGCAACAGCCTGAAGCTGTACCCACCAGATCTATCTGTTGGGTGTCCCCAAAACTGAAAGACACAAACCAACTCAATGTTTTCACCTGGATGGGTCTCAACCATTACTGTTTTCCTGCCTTTCTGTATTTAAACATTAAATTTCTAGGGTTTTCAGAGTTGAATTAATTTATGGTTATTGTATGCCTGGCCTCAAATTTATGCAGCACTCTTGTCCTGATGCATGCATAAAACAAGTCCCAGAAAACATAATCTTTGAAGGTAAAATGTAATGCTTAACACCCATGCAATTAAAAGAGCTTTTAAAATGGGCTTTGTATGTTGATGATTTTGGATTCTTTCCCAAATAATGCATATGTTTTTAAATCATGAGGCAACAGTTGTAATACCAGAATTTGACACTCTGCTTAACTCTGCTGGAGTCTTTTAAGAGAATCTGGGAGAGGAGCAATAGATGGTTTATCAGACTTTTTGCAGGAAATACTTCAGAAAGAAACTACAGGAAGGCCAGCTAAGAGCTCTGTAAAGCTAGTGGCATCATAACTGCTGCTAGCTTTTCTTCTTCTTGAGCTTGTGGAATCTGTGGAAAAGAAGCGCAAGACTAGATGTTGGGTGAGTGAGGAAAGGCAGTGGATGCATCTTTCCAGCTCTAGGTTAAGCTGAAGAATACTGAGGTTCATCAGATTTTGTCAGTCTATATATCGAAGGACAAAAAGCTCTTGCTACTAAAGTTTGCAGCAGTTGAGGAGAAACCATCAACCCCATAAGAGCCACCTGCCTGATGGTCTCCACTAGGTATACAGGATGCTTTTTTCCCTTGAGATCAACCACTATAAGCACTCTTAAGAGGATATGAATTGTGATAATGATTGGCTGTCCTCCCTCTGAGGATCTTATGACCCAACTTGATGTCCTGTGAAGTATGCTGCTTGTCAGGCGTCCAAGCCCAGCATGCTCATTGTTAAATCTTGAGCTCCTTGCTGCAAATTAATATAAAAAAATGTTATGGTAATTACAGAGCAGCTGAGGTTGGAAAGAGCCTCTGAATGTCATCTGGTCCAACTCCTCTGCTCAAGCAGGGCCACTTGGAGCTGATTGCCCAAGGACCATGTCCAGAGAAGGACTGTATCTCCAAGGATGGAGACTCCACAACCTCTCTGGGCAATCTGCGACAGTGGCTGGTCACTTTCACAGTGAGAGACTGTTTTCTGATGTTCAGAGGGAACCTCTTGTGATTCAGGTTTTGCTCATTGCCTCTTGTCCTGCCACTGGGCACCACTGAAAAAAGCCTGTCTCTGTCCTCTTTGCAACCTTCCTTCAGGTATTCCCTTTGACTGGAAAAAAGGTAATATAGCCCCCATTTTCAAGAAGAGGAAAATGGATGACCCAGGGAATTACAGACCAGTCAGTCTCACCTCTGTGCCTGGAAAAATCTTGGAGCAGATTCTCCTGGAAGGCATACTAAGACACATGAAAAACAACAAGGTGTTTGGTGACAGCCAGCATGGCTTCACTAAGGGGAAGTCCTGCCTGACCAATTTGGTGGCTTTCTATGATGGGGCTATGGAAGTGATGGACAGGGGTAGAACAGTTGATGTCATCTACCTGTACTTGTGCAAAGCGTTCGACACTGTCCCACACGACATCCTTGTGTCTAAATTGGAGAGACATCACTTTGATAGGTGGACCACTCAGTGGATAAAGAACTGGCTGGATGGCCGCAAGCAAAGGGTTGTGGTCAATGGCTCAATGTCCAGCTGGAGACCAGTAACGAGTGGTGTCCCTCAGGGATCGGTGTTGGGACCAGT
>WYDI02021545.1:0-14495 GCA_009867235.2 Psittacus erithacus | reverse complement strand
AAGGCCAGGCTGGACAGAGCCTTGGGTGACATGGTTTAGTGTGAGGTGTCCCTGCCCATGGCAGGGGGATTGGAACCTGATGATCTTAAGGTCCTTTCCAGCCCTAACTATTCTATGATTCTGTGATTAGTAATAATGGCTCTTCATCCAAAGAAGAGATGATCCCTGCATTCTATGAGCTTAGAAGCAGTAAGGGCATGTTTGCATGCCCCAATGCCTCCTCTCCCACCGACCTAAAAAAAAAGAAGACAATTTACATACTGGGAGAAAACTTGGCCTTACAGAACAAATCTGAATAGGAAGAATTTAACTACCACACTAATTCCATTCTTATTAATGGCAGGGAGGAATGGTGATTCCCCCTCTCATTTTACTCCAAAGGCAGAAAAGCTTTTAAGCTGTACTTTTCAATTTTACAGTCAACTCCTATACCTATGTTTCCTTCTCCTGGATGTTCCAAAAGATGTAGAGAGTAAGGTTTTTTGCCTTTTTTAAAGAATATAAGGTCAGTGACAGGATCTGTTAATATGTCAGTATATGATTTGAGTGGGAAGAGAGTAGCTTTTATTTATGATTTTCATGAGACTGGTCAGAAGTGGTATTATGGTTGTAATCCTAAGTGTCTGTGCTCAGCACCCAGCCATGGCTGTGAGAATCATGTTTTGGTAAGAAAATTCATAGTAGTGCATGACTAAGGCAACAACTATTGATATTTCCCTGGATATTTATAGTGAAGCTTATATTCATATCAAAGTTCTTAACTTCCCAGGCAAACTCTGCTCTAGAGCACTGTGGACCTCTAACAGTCACTACTATTTCCAAAAAGGTTAAAAATATCATCCAAGACAAGGTGGATATTGCCAGTGATGCACTATTTATGATGAAACTGATCACTAGTACCCTCCACTAATACTCACTGTGGAGACTCACCGTGCTCAGTGTGGATATTGGTTGCTCACTGTGGAGACTGGTTTGTAAGAAAAAAAAATCTCATGCCACAAAACCAGGCAAACAGTTTTCCTTGCTAGGAAAACCTAGTGCTACATGGAATCACCTGCACAGGTCACAGACCCAGTGTTTCTGGGTACAGTGTTATTTTCCTCTTCTAACCTGAGGAGGGTGGTTAACTGCTGCACTGATCCCTTCAGTCTGCTTAATCTCAGTGTAACCCAGAGGTTTTTTAAAGTATAACTATAAATGTAGAATTCTATTTATGTAGTGGTAGATGTTCATGATCTGAAATAAAGTTACTATTTCTGGAATGAAATTAAAATCTATATAAAAATTAATGAACTAATCGATTATTGGATAGTACAAAACAGCTATGATTTTCCTCTCTTTTTTCTGCCAAACTGCACTTAAGAAACTTGTTTTGCGAGGGATATGCAGTATGTCAGTTTATTGTGACAGTTTACATTGAAAGGTGACTGCATGGGGTTGGGGGCTATCCATGAAGGGTCCGTCAGGGCAGGGCTTGGCATAAGGGCCCATCCCACTTCCCCAGTCAGGAGCAGAGCAGCCAAGAGCACTGAGGCAGCCCCAGCCCTAGGCATCGGGGAACTTTCTAGGGGTGGGGCTGGGATGAGGCTGGACCAGGCATGGGCCTACAGGTGGGCTAAGATCAGCCCATGACTACTGAGGGCAGGGCTGTGGAGGGCAGCAGGCTATCCTGTGGTATCACTGGCATAGGGGACTGATGGCCCAGAGTGGGTCTGACATGGGGTCCGGGGCAGGTGGGTAAGCCCTGAGACAGGAGCTGGGCAGGGACATGGTGTCCTAGTAGTGCTCTCAGGGCCCTGGCAGTTATTCTGTATTTTAGAAACGCAGCTTGTTGGGAAGTCCCTCCATAATGGTAGGTTTCAATAGTTGACAAAAAGATGGCATTTTATTGTGATATTCTATTTTACATCCTCTAAGTCTCCCGTACTCACTTCAAAATCATTAGTACTCTACATCTGACCTAGTGATAAGATTTGTTTGAGTGAATAGAGGTAAAAGCACAGTTATGTTGCTAGGAATACACAGGGCAAGTCCCAAAATGTAATTTTTAAGTGGGAAAACATCAGTTATCAAAATAAATCGAACATCGTTAGAAGCAGGAGTACTCTAGAAAGAGTTCTTCCTTAGCACAGTTGAATGTAATTGTAATAAAAATTATAGGTGATTGTAGAAAATACTTGCTTTTAAAGCTAAGTCAGTGGGATAGTAAACATTGAAAAGAACAGATTATCGTTATGAATATGGTTTGAATCATCTGGTAATTCAATCACAGTCTTAGATAATGTTTTTAATGCAGCCACATGCAAAGCTGTTTATGTAAGAATTCTTATAGGAAGTCTGATATCTTCCTCAGACTGAGTGATGTGTGATAACATCAAACACTAATGAAATTGCTGGAAAAAGAGAAACAGGTAACGAATGGAGATAGCAATTTTGCTTTTCCTTCTGTAGCACTTGAATGGGCAGCCTCTAGGATACTGGCCCTGCTTCTGGTGCCGGCTCACTGAAATGAATGGGAAACTCCTGAAAAATGTTTATGCTAGAAACACAGCTCTGTAGGCACAGTGGGAAAAGCTGTATTATGTGAGACTTTGGGAGTGTGACCTATTTGCTCTTCTAATTAGGCCTTAGAAAATTTCACTGGTCACTCTGTTTATAGACTTCTTAGGTGATGTGAAAGGCTTGATTTTGAAGTCAAGGAAATTTAAGCTTGAAATGAATGTGATTTCGTAAGAAGAAGTATAATTCAGTATCAAATTGGATTAAATGGGAAGAGAATAAACTCCTGGGTGCGCCTGGGAGTTCACAGGCATCTGAGAGGTTAGTTTTGTCAGGACCGCAGTGAGAGTTACTGACGTAAGCCCAGCATCAGTGTATTGGATCCTGCAGTACTACTCAAGTAATACAAAATAATTAATCATCTCATAACTGTATAAGTTCCATTACAGTAGGTCTAGATCCCTGCAGCCTATGGAGGACAACGATGGAGCATACCCACACTGCAGCCTGCGGGGGAGCCCAGACTGGAGCAGATGGTTATATCCTGAAGGAAGTGGCAGCCTTTGGAAAGCCCACACAAGAGCAAGCTCCTGGCAGGAGCTGCAGCCCACAGAGGACTCACTCTGTACAAGTCTTATCCTGAGGGACTGCAGTCCATGGAGAGAGCATATCCTGAAGTAGTTCTTTAAAGACTGTACCCTGTGAGAAGGACCCAGAAAGAAACAGGGGAAATGTGTGAAAAATAAGAAATGGTAAAGAGCTGTTAGGGTCTGACTGCTCCCCCCTGCATTGCTGGGTGTAAAGGAGGTAGAGGAGTCAGGAGCAAAGGAGTGAAGCTGAGCCTTGGAAAAAGGTGTGGAGGTGGAGGGAAGGTGCTTTAGTTTGCCATCGTTTCTCACCATCTTACTCTATTTTTAATCAGCAATAAATGAAATTAATCTTCCCCAGGTTTAGTCTGTTTTTCCTGTGACAGTAACTGGTGAGTGATCTCTGTCTTTATCTCAGCCCAGAAGCTTTTCTATCCTATTTTCTCCCTCTGTCCTGCTGAGGAAGGGGAGTGAGGGAGGAGCTAGGTGGGCTTCTGGCAGACAGTCAAGGTTAAGCTGCCATAAATATCTACCTGGATGGTCTAGAAAGGAAAAACTCTGAAGTATATTGGTCTGCTAATAATATAGTTGGTTGTTTTACCTTTCCTTTTCATGTCACTGTAATCAGGGAACATATCAATGGTATTGGACAATTTTTCTTTTTTGTGTGTCTCTGCTTTACCAAAACATGGTAAAGATGGGAGTTCTGGCCTTCCAGAATGTCATAAATAAAATTAATTTCCTACTTGGTCGGCCTTTTGTAGCTTTGAAAACAAGAAGAGTGTCATTGGCCATCATAAAGCGATAGAAATCTTTCATTAGTACCTGTATAGAAAAAAAATAATTATTTTAACTGATTGTGCAATTTTTCATTTTCTTTGTAAATTCCATAATCTTGAAAAAACCAGTAGCTGACAAATAAACTTGGAAAGGTTTGACATCCAAACTTGTTGGTGTCTTTGCTGAATTTGTGAGGATGCAGATAACTTACTCAAAAGACTCTTTTTTGAATCATCATATAAGGTTTGCACAAAGAATATGAACAAAGAGATTTTATAAACAGGCAACTTAATGAATTTAATTATGTTGTGGAACATGAAGCTGCTATGCAGGTCATTAAAAAAACCTGAAATAAGACAAATGCAAACAAAATACTGCTCTCATTAAATATACTATAGTTTTCTGGAAAGAGTTCAACAAAAAGGCCACAAGGATGATTAAGAGACTAGAGAATCTCTTCTATGAGGAAGGACTGAGGGAGCTGGGACTGTTCAGCCTAGAGAAGAGAAGACCCAGAGTGGATCTTACTGATGGAAATAAATACCTGAAGGGAGCATGCAAAGATAATGCAGGCAGGCTCTTTTCAGTGGAGCCCAGTAACAGAACCAGAGGCACAGGGCATGAACTGAAACACAGTAGATTCCTTTTGAACATCAGGAAACACTTTTTTGCTATGAGGATGACTGATCACATTAAAAATTTATCAATATTCAATCATTTCAATATATCCTTATGAAATGTATGAAGAAAATCTATGACACTGGATTAAGAAAATCAACTTGTTCTGTCAGAAACAGCAGATAAATTTTAATCAAGTGTTTAAAGTCAGCCCCATACTTGAATTCTTCCAGAGAATTAGCATATTTACCTTTAGATACTCACTGTGCAGATGTTCTGGACTAAGCTAATAATTGCCTATAGTTGGTAGAAGCTTGCATTTTTAGGCTGTGATAAGTCTGACCAATTTTGGACACTGCTATCAGCAGAATTGTTCTCATTTTAGATGTCCCTTTTTTCTTCACTGACTGTAAAGGAAGTCTATAATGACTAGGGTTGACAAGAAGCTCAATATGAACTGGCAGGGTGCGATTGCAGCCCAGGAAGCCAGCCATGTGCTGGGCTGCATCAAAAGGAGCATGGACATCAGGTCAAGGGGACATGATTCTTTCCATCTACTCCACTCTGGTGATATCTCACCTAGCCCACTGCTTTCAGTTGTGTAGCCCCCAACACAAGAGTGACATGAACCTGCTTGAGTGGTTCTAGAGGAGAGCCACAGAGATGACTGGAGGGCTAGAGCACCTCTCCTGTGAAGACAGGCTGAGAGAGCTGGCCTTGTTCAGCCAGAAGAGAAGAGAAGGCTCCTGGGAGAACTTAGAATAGCCTTCTAGTACCTACAATAAAGCTGGAGAGAGACTTTTTACGAGGGCAAATAGTGATGAGACAGGGGAGAATGGCTTTCAACTGAAAGAGAATTTAGATACTAGATTAGATATTAGGAAGAAGTTCATTACTGCGAGGGTAGTGAGACTTTGCAACAGGTTGCCCAGAGAAGTTGTGAATGCTCCATCCCTGGAAGTGTTCAAGGCCAGGTTGGACAGGGCTTTGAGCAACCTGGTCTAATGGAAGGTGTTTCTGCTCATGGCAGGGGGGTTGGAACTGGATGAGCTTTAAGGTCCCATCTACCTCATACCATTCTGTGATTCTACAATTCTCTGACAATTCTAGTTCTAATTGAAATAGATGGGGTTGCTCACAGCCTCATTCAGCCTGACCTTCAGTCCAAGGTGGGGCATCTGTCACCTCTCTGGCAATTTGTTCCAGTGTTTCACCACTGTCATAAAAAATTTCTTCCTATATCTACTCTGCATCTACCGTCTCTTAGTTTAAAAACATTACCTTTTTTCCTTTCAGAACAGCCCCTACTAAAAATTTTGTTCCCATCTCTATTATAAGCCCCCTTTAAGGCTGCAATAAGGTCTCTGAGGAGCCTTCTTTTCTGAAGGCTGAACAACCCCAGCTCTCTTGGCCTGTCTTCATAGAAGAGGTGCTTCATCTTTGTGGCCCTCCTCTGGACTCTCTCCAACAGGTCCTTGTCTTTCCTCCGCTGAGCAGTCCAGAGTGTGAAACAGTACTCCAGGTGGGATCTCGCAAAACAGAGCAGAGGGGCAGAATCACTGTTCTCAACTGGCTGGCCACACTTCATTTGATGCATCGCAGGATGCGGTTGACCTCCCAAGCTGTGAGCCACATTGCCAGTTCATGTCCAGCTTTTCATACAACCACAAGTTTTTTTTTGCAGGGCTGTTCTAAATCCCTTTATCCACTAGCCTGTAGTAATATCAGGGATTGTCCTATGCAGGGCCTTTTACTTGGCCTTGTTGAACCTCATGAAGTTCACATGGGCCCTATTCTTGAGTTTTTCAGGTCCTTCTGGATGGCTTCCCATCCCTCAGGTATGTGACCTGCACTGCTTTACTTGGTGTCTTCTGCAGTCTTGCTGAGGGTGCACTCAATCCCACTGTCTTAATTTGTGATTTAAGATATTAACATGATAAAGGACCTAAAATCAAGCTTTTCCTTTCTGGAGTAGCAGAAAGTGTACTCCTGTAACAATAGTGTACACCTTATAGAGGAGTATGAAGCCTAGCCACTGTCATTCTAGCTTAGGTTTTGGGGGTTTGCTCATTATTAGGTTTGTAGAAATCAAAAGAGCCACCAAATTTAGATAATCAGGTTTTGTGAGTATACAGGATGAAATGAGAATATTACCAGCGTATGTATATAGAATGTGTATGTGTATACAGACAGGTGGTGTCTAAGCCTGAAGTGAGACTGATTCTTACGCTAGTGCAGGCATCTCTGTACAACTTTATATATAATTAAGCTTTCTAGGCAAGAACTATAGGGTGAGACTCTAGGACATAAGGAATTCACCCCATTAATGATAATGTAGTAGGAAACTTCCCACATTTATGGAAAGAACTGACTGATCTTGATGATTAAAATGTAGGTACTATTAATTCAAAGGTCTTCTTCACGTCAAGAATACTGTTAGTGTTCTGATGTAAGTGTCTTTCATTCCTGGAACCCATATGTACCCAGGAGAAATCAGCATGAAGATATTATCATCTATTTATGCCAAATGATATTTTAAGTGTAGCTGTAAACATTATGAGTCTCTTTGATGCCTTTTTTTTTTTTGTATGTTTTCTTATTCACAGTGGGCAAACTAATGATGCATCTGATACACTGAGAACATGCTTGAACAGCTCTTTTAAGTTGCAAGTCATTAAACCTGTGTCTGTGTGGCATGTGGCTATAGTTCTAATAAGTTATGTGAAGATATAAAAGCAACCTCTTAGAAAAGGAATAAGTACATTTTAATTAGAATGAATGTAAGAATAAGAAATCAAATACACTGTCATGTCTGTTATACAGGAACTATTGAGTCCTTAAAAAAGTTTCAGTTAATTAAGTGAATCAAGTCAGTGCTTGAATAGAAGTAGGAGGTATTAACATGGACAGAAAAGAAAAATGAGAGAATGACCCGCTATATCTGTCTGTACAAAGAGGTTTCAGATAATTGCGTACAATTCACCAATGTCTTAATTGTTCTAATGGTACTCCACTCAATTCTGTAGTTAAAAAAAGGGAAAAAGAAGAAAAAAAGTTTAATGAGCTGTTCTAGCAGTACAAGTAATTGCTTTCATTCTCATTAAAACTAATGCATGTTAGATTCTGCTGGATACAGAAGACTAAGGACTGTACTGTATCAGCTACAAATGCATAGTTAAAGAGGAACTGCAGCTGAAGCTTTTCTGACATCATTGATAGTGTTTAGACTTCTTTTTTATTATTATTATTTCTGGGAAAGAGAGGACATCATTTTTGAATTTGTAAGAAAAAAAATCTTCATTAACCAGCTCTGTCTGTAGTTGACTGTATTCTTCTTTTTTTATTTTTTCCCTTTAGTATTAGATTTACATATTTCTCATGAACTTTCTACCTCTGTTAAATGCTGTAGCTGATTTCTCAGCTCTTTAATCCACATGATTTGGAATTAATAGAAGAGTATTATTTAAAATTGTTTATGTGATAGTAAGCATATGATTATGGTAAGCTAACACTTTCTGACACATATTCAGAAATGGCATTTCAGAACAATTTGTTTTACTTCCTTGCTTGAAAGCTGGAAACAGTACACATGAGCAGTTGATCCTATCAGGTAGAATCAGTCCCTGACCCATCAGTACTGGGGTTAGCTGATGCCATATGTGAGTACACTGCTGGAAATCAACATGATTTTTAAAAAATTAAGAAATATCTGTAAAGATAGGTTGAAATCAATTTAAAAAATGTAGTGTAGTACAGTTTGGAATAATCGCTTCCATAAAGACAAGGACAGAGAAAAGTGACTTGATGGCTTTCTCTATAAAAGGATTGGGAGTTACACAGCGTCTGCGATCTTGCATCACTAAAGCAATCCTGTCCTGCAGCAGTGAAATGGTGTACATATGATTACGACATATTAATTTTTTTATTTTAACACTGGTACAATATCATCCATGCTACCAAGTCCAGTTTTCTGCATTGCATATGTAACCAAATTGAGAAATTGAGAGAAATGAATGTCTGAGAATTAAATCTTACAACATACAGGTTCCAAACACATTTTTATAGGAAATTAATATAAATATTTGATTAAAATTACCCGAATAACCTCAAGAGAAGACATTATAAAATTAAGAAAAATAAGTAAGAAACAGATGGAAAATATGATCCTGCTCAGAGATGGAATTAGAATCCATGGTTTTATAGGTTAAATTTGAGGGATAAACTTTTGTTGTGATTCAATGAGTTGGACGTGTGAATTCTTATTTTCATGTGCAGTGTTATAATTCTGTATATTCTGATGATATATTTTTAAATCACAGTGTATTAAGCGAGTTTTTGAATCTTGTATCTGCTATGTGTTCATTGCCATTTCTAACTGAAAAGACCTCAGCTTGAATTTCCATTGTATTACCTCACTGATACTGTGGAAAAATTAGTATGTGATTTTAACTTGCGGTCTACCCTTGTAGTGAAACAGATGGATATAGCTGAATATACTATCTCACCAGCACAGTAGAATGAAGTGATACAGGTTTAGTGATACTGAGTGGCTGAGACTGAACCTTATGACTGGAGACTGCCAGGTCCCACCCTGTGGCATCCCTGCACTCTGCAGTCAGGGTATGTGTAACCCACATCTATTGGGTTTGCATATAAATGTGTGTGTTTGTGGTGTATGTAGTCTGGGATTAGTTATATAAAGGTGTTTAGCATACAGTACGTGTTTATTATAATTTTTTAAGTGAAAGTACTGCTGATTATCTGTTGTATCCTGAATATATAGTTCATTGATTACCAGTTAATAACATGTCATTAATAAATGGATGAATCCTGATGAGATTTTGAACTCTGTAAAATGAGTTCAAGTAGAACTGCTGAGCAGTTTTTCCCAGCAACAACTTGCTACTGGTCTTTTGGTAAAGCTTATGTTCAGATCCACAAAGCATTATAGGTGCCATACTGTTCTGGGATATATACTGTCAGTATTATAGATACTATATAATATATATATTATACATATATAATAGACATAATATATAATTATATAATAGACTATATAATACTGACACTTAATTGTTAAGTATTTTCCCCAAGATTACCTTACACACCAGTTTTTTATTTTAATGAATATGTCTACTAGGGTGGAATTTTATTGCCTAAACAGAAGTGTTCACTGACAGGTTTTGATGTGATCCTATTGGCTATAAGCTTCTCTTATAGTCAATAGGATCTAATCAATATAGTGACTAAATTTCTAAAAAGAAATTAATCTGACTAACCACCAGGGACTTGATTATATGGGCATACTGATAGGATTTAAAATGACCTATGGTCTTCCCACTGTTTTTCAGCTGTCATTCCAGAAAGGCACGTTTTCGCATGGGTTCTGTGTCATACCTACCAGAACTATATTAATACCTTAACTATCCTACTGAGTTTTAATTTGAGAATAGATGTCTGTCTTTCAGGAGCTGACTGAAGTTCTAGGTGTTTATTTTAGAATGAGTTAATTTTTTTGTATTAACTGAGCATCTGCTGATTCCATTAAAAGCCTAGCTATTTAGAACATGTATAGATACTTATACATAGACTCCTAAAATTAGGTATTATAATTTGTAACAAACCCCACCCCATGTGTCAGGTACTTAACAGCTATCTCAGACAAAGGCAATTTTGTAATCTGTAAAATAAACACATGTAAATTTGTCTTCAGTCTTCTTGTAAACAGGATCTTTGAAATCACAGCTCTTCAGGAAGGACTGTATCAAGTCCGACAGTTTCAACTTTGTAGAGGCTAGCTAAGCTAATCTGACATCCAATCAAAAGATCATCCTCATTGCTGGACTGTAGTATAAAAATGTCTATTATTATTCACTTTCAACTGCTATGAATTTCACGTTTCTGGTTGCAGAGTGCTGTACATCAACTAAGGGGAAGGAGCTTTATTTTATTCTAGTTTTGGCTTGCATTAGAACACACTGCTGGCCATCAGTCCAAATATCTTCAGACTAAGATCTACTCATATTTCCACTTCCCAGGTAAATTCTGTAATCAAGAGGCTGTATTGCAAAATGGGGCAGCTGCTCCCTGCAGGAATATGGTTCAGTAACATCAGACACTCCCTTTTTCCCTTATGTTCAGTTCCTATTTGCATGTTCTCACTTTTCATTCTGGGTTCTGTGAATCTCACTCCAACTTTTCCCTACAAATTTTTACTTATGACTGTGAACTGCCCTTCCAGAACCAGATGGTTATTTTTAATATGCTGTAGTGCTGCATGTTCCTATAGCCCATTGACAGTCTGGTTCTCAATCTTTTCCATCCAAATTCAGCTTTGTGTAGGTTGCTGCAGTTTCAGCAAATTAAGTTACTTGACTCCAAGTCTTCTTTCTGTACATCTGGAATGAAGGAATAAATTTCTAATTCCCAGGATTACTTAGAAGATTAATTAGTTATTGTTGTTGCAATTCTCTGAAGATTAAAATACTGCATGAAGGAAAGTGTTATCATATAAATGTTCTTCCTGAAAGCATAAGCTACGTTTTGTTGGATGAATGTGAATGCTTCCTTTTTTTTTTTTTTTTTTAACCTAATTCAATTTGTGGTTCGTGGGTTTTTTCTTCTTCCTTTTTTTTTCCTGAGAGGAGAAAGTGTATCACAGCTTAATTGAATTTGCCATTATTGGGAACATAAAGGCTTCTAGGTAAATATAAGCAAATGTTTTGTTGCTGTTTTTTCCCTTAAGCCATATTGAATGCATTGCTGGAATTTATCTTGTTACAGTGTTACAATGTTTTTTATTGTACCTAGGTAGAGGTAACCCACTGTCTTTTACCCACCATAGGTCAAACTTGTTTGAGGCACCTTTCCTGAGAGTTTTATTTGCATGCAGAAACTATGTCCTTGTCACTTTGTGGAATGAATTTTCAAACAAGCATGTTTCTCACCAGATAAATGTCATTTCATGAAATCACAAAATGTGCCTTAAACAGTATAATGGCTTTAAAGCATTTTAATTAGCTATTTGGCAAGTCAACAGATGTAGACTATCATCAAGCATGCATAATTTATCCACCAAGACTAGTGTCTGTACTTTTTAAGAGCTTGCAACGTTGCCCTGTACATGTGGTTTAATATACCATTGATTGTAATCCAAACACAGTTTGCAAAAGCTTTAAAGAAAAAATTCTCAAAACAATGAAATTTTGAATAAAGTATAATTTTATTTCAACCATATAATGTCATTCATTATTACTAGCTACAATTTAAGAAGCTTTGAAAAAGCTATATAACTGATATCAGATTTATTATTTACTATATTGAATATTTTAAAATTAATATTACTAATAAAATTAATAAAATTCAAAGCACTGAAAATATATAAAGTATTTAAATATTCTGATTACTGCGTAACATCTTTTATCTGAGAGCAAGAAACATAAAAGGAACTTCATAAATCCTTCTAGAGGACTTCTTGAAGTACTAGAATATCTAACAATGATGTTAGATATCATTCTCATTTTCATTTTACACCATTTTACTTTTCTTATTTATTTGTTACCAGAATTTGCTCTAGAACAATCTGTAACTACTTTTCTTGAATTTGATTTTTCTGCTTTCTTCACATAAGAGGTTAAAGATACAGCGTTATGCTGGCATCTAGCTATCTAGTATTCTTTGGTATATTTAAAGGTGTCTGAGAGCCATGAAACGATGACAGATGTGACATAGGTCATGATCAGATAGATTTTCCTTTGAAGTGGCAACTGGGAGCTAGACAGGATACTGAAATGGCACTACGTGTCTGTTTTTAGGCAGGTGAATCACAGCCATTTTAGATTTGGTTCAAGACTACAGCATCCACATTTATATTTCCAGCTGTCTAAAGCTTCTATGTGATATATAAACCCCATTACAATCATTGCACATCTCCTCAGTACAGTCCATGGAACTTGGAAAGTAATTGGGTTTATCAAAAAAAAGTACCCTAATGCCTGAATCAGTTGTATAGACTCTGGCATATGATGTTGCTTGTAATGTGCTAGGGTGTTCCACCTGACTGTCAGCTGCCATTCCAGAAGACCTATGCCCCATGTATGTCTTGCATACTCTAGAGTGTCTCAGCTGGCGCTAGGTCCTTGTCTTTGGGCAACTAATCTGATGGATGATTAGTGAAATAATTCTGGCTTATTAGTGGAATACACTGACTGTATTGATTAGATTTACATTGACTGACTTGTTCATTCACAAGTAGACACATTTTAGGAGGCATCATGTTATATATCCTAATCTGGAGATGGAGCCATCACGTAAAGGCTTTGATTGGGTTAAGAGAGCCCTCTACTTAGTAGCATATAACTCAAATGGGTATTGTATCTACAGAGGAACAGTCATACAAGAAAGAGAAGTCTGTTTCTTGCTTAGAGGGATCTATTTGCATTGCTCTTCATCAGATGGTCAGCAGTGACTGACATGAACTACTTAAGCTATTTATATCTATTCAGGAGTCTGTTACCTCAGTAAATGAATAAAGGAAATCACCGAGTTGGTTCTGTGACTTGTTAATTCTGTCATGCAGCTTCTGCTTTTTGGAACAATTTGGACATTTGAATTGCTGCCACTATTGGTTACTTCCTTGCCCACATGACCCTGAAGCTAAATCCTAGATATTTCCACTCCCCAATTCTCATCACTTTGGACAGGTCAAATAAATTCCCAGAAATGACTGACATACTGTTAGTGAGCAAAGGGTATTACCTGTTGATAGAGGTGTGAATAACCAATGTTTAAAGCCCCCTTGACCTTATAGATTTCCATTCATTTTAGATCTCCCCATGTTCCCCAGGCAAAATTCCTTTAGGAATGAAAGCTGTAAGAATTTGCACAATTACTTCATATGCAAATTATGCAAAGCACATATACAAACCAATGCCTTCAATGCAATATTTCACTCAGTGGGTCAGCTTCTGATTACCCTTAAGAGACATTTTGACTTTCAGGCCTTTCTTTCAACCACAAACATTTCTCTACTACATGTCCTCCTGAGGTTTTTTTTTAAGGGAGAAGTCAGTGATAGCAGAACGTGTGAAACTTGTGCATATTTATGCTGACTTCGTGTCACCTTTGAATGGGCAGCTGAATTTTTTTTCCTTCTTGGCCATGGTTCTGATAGTCAGCAATGACTGTGAGATATTTATCTGCAGGACCTTTCAGAAATGTGCAGCTCGTTGAATAATAGCATAAAATCTAATGCAAAGCGTGGTTATATGAGAAAAAAGGTGGAATGAAGCATCATTTGTACAATACTGTGTTGTATTATAAACCATCATGAGATACTTATTTATTGAATATAAAAAACTGGATAGGTTGTTTCATGTCTTTCTGTGTTAGTTTTCTTTAGATACATTTGCATTTTGAAAAGCTCGTATTTTATGAATGTCATGAATTGCTGTATCGTGTTTATGAAATATTTAAGCATACATTTGTGTAGCCAGTTTCTCCATATGAGATGATATTGAACATCTCTGATTTACCCTGAAGTAAACCAGAAAACATAGTGCAAATTAAAAATCTATGACTTGCTCATAATTACCTGCAATTGCACATAGCTGTGAACAGAATCCATTTTTTGCAAGTTTTCTAAATTCCTGTTCTAAAAGTTAGAAGAAAGAAAATGAAATGGATGTCTAGTAAAATACATTCTTCATTACTTTATTCTCTTTCTTTTTAGTCTTTAACTGTCACAGTCTTCTGAATATAGAACTTTTGAAAGTGCTCTCCAGGATAATTCTCAAGTGATCACCTTGAATTTATGATGATCTGTAAGACACATTAAATTATGGACTTTGAGGAGAATTTTATGCATGGATACAGCTTCCCCCCTTCCACTGCTTCCCCATCGTCTCTCCCTCTAAATTCCTCGGCCCACCCCACCTCCAATAGTGATAATCTTTGAAAAGAAATGTACTTGAAATTAGAAAGAATAAGAATGAAAATTTATTAAGGGAAACC
>WYDI02021542.1:0-35697 GCA_009867235.2 Psittacus erithacus | reverse complement strand
AGGACAGGTTGTGGGGGGAAAACAAGCAGGCTACATGCTTTGTCTAATTTACGACTAAGCTTAAACCACAACAGATAGTTTTCAAGCTTTCACTCGTGATTGTTGGTTTTAATTTCATGAGGTCATTTTCATTGACCTCTTTGCCACTGACCTGTTATTTTATTGAATTTGGAGGGATCATTTACACTGACCTCTGTCGCCTTCCTGGATTTCTCTCCACTTTGCTCTCATATCACCCGAGAAATTGAATTTCAGTCTCAATTCTAGTTATTGAATACATAACATAATTTCATTTGTATTGCTATTATTCCTAGCTGAATTGTCTTTTTTGCTGTATGTCTTCCCCAGATCATAGTTCAAGCCTTTTTAATATTCATTACAGCAGTCTGTTTTCTTCTCGTTATGGTAGAGACTATTCCTTATGTTACAGATACTTCCATCCTCCAAGGACTCCCTTGCTCCTAGTAAACTCAAATTTCTCTAATCTGAGAAATCTTCTTAAGCATGCACAGACACTTGCTAATTCACCTGCTGTCCCTATATTAGGGGTCAACATCTCTACTATCAACACTGAGTCTCTCAAGTCAGGTAGACTCTGAGCTGTTTTGCAGGGAAAGATCAGTGATATATTGTTTTGCCTGTTTTGTCAGCTTCCCTAGAATCTTAGGCTATCAGTGGTACAACCAATTGTAGGATTCATGAACCCAGACAACACCCTCCTCCAGATTTTCCCCAATAGTAGATTTGCAATAAGAGAATATTACAACATGCTTATAGGGTAGTTGGGAACAATGCTTTGCATAGACAAGGAAAGCACCTGCCATGGCTTCTGCTGCAAATCTGCTTTTTAGAAACAATTCTTTGATTTACATTTCACCAACTTCCCAAATACAAATATGAAAGGTATCATTGTCAAGTTTGTTACAGATTTATAGTTCCTAAAATTTTTGTTCATGGCACAAGTCAGTGGCCTTTTGCCCCACATTGAGACACACATCTGAGATGGTCTCATTTCATATATACAAAGTTAAATATATTTTAATTGGTGTTTTGATAAAGAATTTTAGCTTATTTGGAACATAATAGCAATTTTCAAAAAGATTAAATAAAATCTACAACATAGTATTAGAGGAAAGAAGACTGTGCACAAAGTATGGATATAATAACATAGAGAATATAGCAGAAGCATACAACCAAAATACAGCAACAATTTGAGGGACATACAGAAAATTTCTCTGCGTAGATTGACAGCTCTGGAGTCTTGCTTTCAGCTATTTCATTGCAACTATTTGCTCTACTTATAAAGCTTTTTATTTTCAGTTCTAACAGAAGGCTTAGAAGTATTACTTGTTTTAACTACTGGAAATCTCCTATATCCAACCATCAGAATCAAAGGAACTTTTTAAGCCTACACCTTATAGATTATATTTTACTTATATTCTCTACAGATGATGAATAAGAAACTGATTTTCTTGACCCTTATCCATCTATTTTTCTCTTTCTTCATGGCAAAATTGTCATATTTTGGAAGATGCAATGGTTAGCAGATGAAGAGTGACTTATAAAGATTTGCTAAGAAATGAAACAATGGTAATTTTTGCCAGTGTTAGAGAAGTCTAGTGGTATAAAAAACCTGTAGGCTTTTCAGCAAAAGTATACATTAAAAGACATGCATGGATTGATTCTCTGGACTCAGACCAAATTTGTACTTTGCTAATTTGTTTCTTAGACTTTTTTTTTAGTTAGAGAAAGGTCTGACCACATCATGGCAAATTTTCAATGCTGCAGGAAACTCAGAATACAGAAGAAGTAGGACAAAAGAAAATAGCTATAGGTTAGTCAACATGATCTATAGGTAATAGCACAGAAAAGGGCTGCAAGTTATGTCTCTTACATTATGTTCTTGGCTTTTCAGTTGATACTAAGTTAACTACCAAATTGCACATTTTCTAATATGGGCATGTAATTACATCCAGAAATTATGAGATTGTGTTTTTATACAGTAATCAAGCCATTATGTACATTAGTATCCTTTCATAAGCTCCTTTCAAACCAAGCGTAGGAAAATACATTGATCTTAAGGATATGCATGCATTTTTACCAGCATAATTTCTGAGTCAATATTTTAAAGCTTTTCAGCTGAAAAATGGGTGTTACAATGACATCTAGCACAACCAACATACCTGACAAGAATGCTGCAGGTTTTAATGACTGTCTGTTAACAAAACACCTAGAAATTTTCAGATGATCCTTGGTGTAGTGGTTTAAGCAAAGCTGGTAATTCAGAACCATGCAGCCGCTCGCTCAGTCCCCACCTTTCCTTCTCCCCCCTCCCCTCCGCCCTAGTCCCGGAGAGACGGGGGGGAGAATTGAAAGAATGTAACTCCCACAGGCTGAGATAAGCACAGTCCAGTAACTAAGGTATAACACAAACAGCTGCTGCTACCACCAATAATAACAATGATAAGGGAATAACAAGGGAAAAGAATACAACTGCCCGCCGACCAATGCCCAGCTCGACCCGAGCAGTGATCCAGCCCTTCCAGGTAACTGCCCCCAGTTTATATACTGGGCATGACGTGCTGTGGTATGGAATACCTCTTTGGCTAATTGGGATCAGGTGTCCTGTCTCTGCTTCGTCCCGGCTTCCCCTCCTCCCTGGCAGAGCATGAGGCTCAGAAAGTCCTTGGTCAGAGTAAACATTACTGAGCAGCAACTAAAAACATCGGTGCCATCAGCATTGTTCCCAGGCTGAAAGTTGAAACCAGAGCACTGCACCAGCTACTAAGAAGGAGAAAAAAAATTACTGCTACTGCTGAACCCAGGACACTTGTCTGTGGTAGGGTTAGGTGCATGGTCAGTAGTCAGATTTACATAGTTAAAAACAAATAAGCAGCAGAGAAAAGTAGAAAAAAAAATATAATTTAAATTATTTTCTTAAAATGGACACCACTTTGGGAAAAGATAAATACAGTATTCAGCAAGAAACCTAAAGCCTTAAGGTTCACAAGATCCTATTGCCAAAGGCATCATAAAGAAAAAAGATGCATGAAATATGTTTTACTAATATTGTCCTCAACACATGAAACTAAGCATGACTTCATTATGCATTGTCACCTATTTAGTTTGCTCTGGAAAGCACACCATAGACATTGGAAAGGAAACTTCATTTTTTAAATTTAGTTTTTGATGGGAGTGTGAGTCAAAGTTTCAGAGCCAGAAAGAAACTGGTGATGCTCAGTTCCATTGTGTGAAAATGTACTGAGATTCATTATCTTCACCTTGACATTTAAAGACTAGCATGTAGTTCCTATGTCCATCCTTAAAGAGTGTGCAATGCACTTGAAGCAGAAAATATGGAGACATACATTCTTCAGAGACAGGGAGCCAGGAAGTCAAATTTTAAGGACTATATCAGCTTCATGAGCTGCCACAAGAATATGTCAAAATACAGACCTCATTTTTATTTAAAACACAGGATACTTCTCTTATCAGCGTCACATTAAGGAACTCTGGCATCATTACAAATCAGCTCTAGTGTTTGCTTTTTGCTTGTCCTTTTCCTGTGAAGGAGAAGGTGATGCTTTGGCAAATGAATTGTGTAACAGAACATTGTGCAATAAAGAAACAGAAAAGCCTGCTCTGAACATGAAGTGAGGAAAGTTTCCCCTAAAGCAGCCTTCTGGGTATAATTCTGGCTGAGGCTAAAATATGTAGCGGAATAGGTATAACTAATTTCACAGCCAGAGAGGGAATGAAATTAAGAAGTGCAATAAAAGGTTACTGAAATTTCCATACAAAAAGGTACTGCACAAAGTCTGTCTGTCTTGAAAAAAATATACAGAATCCATGACAATATTTAAGTGTATGTTGGTCTATGTTCAGCCTGATATTGTTATTTACTAGTGAAGAGCTTGAGAAAAATCATACTTTGAAAATTTTCCACATTTCCCCTGTGCACTCCCCCTCGATTTTCTGTTCTTCCATGTTTATCCTTGTGACATGCTTCTAACATTGCATGAGGTTTGCCAGCTTTGGCTGCTGTGGACAGAAATGGCGGCTGTCTTGTTGACATTTCTGTGGTGAGGAGTCATAGAATCACAGAATCGAAGAATCATTAAGGTTGGCAGGGACCTCTGGAGATCATCTAGTCCAACTCCCCTGCCAAGGCACGGACACCCAGAGCAGGTTACACAGGAACGTGTCCAAGTGGGTTTCGAATGTTTCCAAAGAAAACCCAGAGGGAGAGGAAGACTTCAGAGGGAGGGAAATTTCACAACTGTCCTGGGCAGCCCGTTCCGGTGCTTTGCCAGCACCAGTGCAAAGTTCTTGCTTATGCTGAGGTGAAATTTCCTGTGCTTTAGTTTATGGCCATTGCTCCTCACCCTGTCACTGAGCACCACTGGAAAGCGTCTGGCATCATCTTCTTGGAACCTGCCTTTGAGATATTGATATGCATTAATGAGACTCCCTTCCAGTCTCCTCTTCTCTAGACTGAACAGGCCCAGCTCTCACAGTCTCTCCTCTTAAGAGAGGTGCTCCAGACCCTTGATCAATCTTGTGGCCTCTACTGGACAGTTTTCCAGTAGCTCCTTTTCTTTCTTGTACTGAGGAGCCCAGCACAGGACACAGAACTCCAGATGTGGCCTCACCAGGGTTGAGTAGAGGGGAATCACTTCCCTTGACCTGCTGGCCACAGTCCTCCCTATGCACCCCAGGATACTATTTGCCCTCCTAGCAGAAAGGGTACACTGCCTTGTACATGGTCAACTTGTCATCTACCAACGCTCCCAGGTCCTTCTCAGCTGAACTGCTCTCTAGTAGGTCAGGCCCCAGCCTGTACTGGCACTTGGGGTTACTCCTGCCCAGGTGCAGCACCCTGCACTTTCCCTTGTTGAACCTCATTTTTAAGCAGGAGAGCCAGCCCCTGCATGCACATTGGATCTCAGACATCTGAGGCAGGAATGACAGACTCAGTCATTGCTTAACCCCTCAGAAGCAGAGTCATTTTGGAATTTTATTTTGGTGAATGAGAACTAGAACTAAAGCAGAAAGCTATATATTTTCTTAATAGGAACTAGAATGGCAGCATCAGTTTTGGCAGAACTGGAACTGAAAGGTCAACTTGTGTAAAGAATGAGATTTTTTTAAAAACCACTATTCATTGCAACTGATTTTGACTGAATTTGGTTGTTATACATAGTCAAAATCTATAATCCCACAGATTCTATGTATTTGCATTATATATATACATATATATAATTTCTTTTCTCTATCCTAGCAGTAAATTTCCATATGCATTTAAAAGAAAAAAAAATTGATTAATCGAACCCTTGTATGTGTGGGTGAAAACTGAATTTTAATGGATGAAGTAGGAACAAAGCCCACTTAGTATGGTCAATACAGTGAAACGCAAGCAAGTGGGATATCATGGGGGCTTGTGGTTAGTTGTGTCATCAGAGGAGGTCTGTTGTACTAATAAAAAATTGTACCAGATAGTGCAAAAAGCAGAGACACTACCATGTTAAAAGGAAGGCAGACAGATGGACAGACAGACTGACTGAGTATAGGGAAGCTAGAAAAGGTATAAGCAAGAAAATTTGCCTAGTGGAAAGGAAGTTTAAATCCACTGTGAAAAGAGACAATTGAGAGTAGATGTGATAGCAACATATAGAGTCATGAATAAGACTCTAAGTGAATTAAACTTTAAGTGTTACTTCAAATTGTTTGGGGTTTTTTGTGATTTAAAACCTGTCAGCCTTCTATAATATCAGCCTCAAACCATGTCAAAGAAACGCTTTTTCAAATGTAATTAATGTAATTCAATGTAATTAATTCGTGGAACTTGCTGCCATAGAATGCAGATACCAAAATGCATAAGGATTTGAAAACAACTGAAAGAAAACCAACATTTGCCCCCAAAATATCTGCTAGTAACTATTGCCAGATATAGGATACTGAGCTAGATGGAACTACTATCACTAAGTACATCTGGTTTTGAATCCTTAGTTACTTGGCACTTCACTGGTGTGCTTGCTAAATAAACAGCAATTTAGGGCAGGCTACAAAAACATCTGACAACTATAGAGGAGGCTACAACACTTGCAGTGTTCTGTATGCTTTTTTCCCACAAAACAAACTGGCACAACAAGGTTTGGTGTGGTTTTATTTTTCTTTCACTGTCATTAACAAAATATATAAAATATGAATTCACAGCTAAATCAGTGTGGTAGTTTAGGAGCATGACATTATTAGGAAGGCAAAGTTTCAAATAAATGGGGAGTAAAGGCCAGAAGAGGGAAATAACATGAGTTAGAGAGGATCATTATTTGTCAAAACATATTCACTTGCATAAAAAAGACAGATCAAAAGGCCTAAGAAGGAAAACACAATCTTTAATTTAGGATTTTCTCCTTCTATATAATTCAAATCATAAACTCATAGAATGGTTAGAGTTGGAAGGGACTTTTAAGACCATCTAGTTCCGATCCCTCTGCCACAGACACGGACACATCCCCCTAGACCAGGTTGCACAAAGCCCCATCCAACCTGGCCTTGAACACTGCCAGGGATGGGGCAGCCACAACTTCTCTGAACAACCTGCTCTGGTGCCTGACCACCCTCATAGTAAAGATTTTTTTAACTAATGTCTAATCTAAATCTACCCTCTGTCATCTTAAAGCCATTTTCCCTTATCCTGTCACTACATGCCCTTACATAAAATCTCTCTCCAGATTTCTTGTAGGTACCCTTTAGGTACTGGAAGGCTGCTCTGAAGTCTCCCTGGAGCCTTCTCTTCTCCAGCTTGAAAAAGCTCAGCTCTCTCAGCCTGCCTCCATAGGAGAGGTGCTCCAGCCCTTGGATCATCTTCGTGGCCCTCCTTTGGACTCACTCCAGCGGGTCCACATCCTTCTTGTGTTCGGAGCCCCAGGTGGGGTCTCATGAGAGCAGAGAGAGACTCACCTTCTTTGACCTGATAGTCATGCTCCTTCTGATTCAGTCCAGCATATGGTTGGCTTTACTAAATTAGAAAAATGCATCTTTGTGTGTGCTAAGAAACCACTTGAAAATGAACAGTCAACACAGAGAGAGTATTTGTTTAAGAAGTTTCACCTTGCCTTGTTTACATTTCTTTAGAGAAAAAGCTGAAAAAAACCTGGTGTTATGTTTTAGTTCACAGGAAAAAGACAAGTGGATGGCATAATTGCCGTTATCTCAAACAACTTGTTGGCAAATAAACATAAGAGTATAGCAGCAAACTAATGGAAGCAAAATATATCACAGATAATCCTAATTGTGCCTACTTAATGAAAAATTATAAAGTATTTTCTATTTCTATTTTTTGCAGACATCTAATGATCTTTTCATTCATTAAAAAGACGAGTTTCCTTTAACCTATAGAATATGCCATTCATTTTTATATTGCTGAACATATTTCATAAAATGTAAATGACATATTCCCAGCAGAACCTGTGTTTCCGCAAAGGATCAAGTCACAGTTATGCAAAATTACGCAGGTGGCAAATACAGAAATGTGTGTGACTGGCATAGGTGAAAAAGGGCATCTAATATTTCGGCAAGCCAACAAGCTACAGATTAAATAGTTGAAAGACACTGGGAGGTTTCTCTCATGCTTCATACCCAGGAAGGCACTAGCACAACAACTGACCAAAGACCACCAGCAAGACATATTCTACTATGAATCTCCTGAGGACTTGCACATGGTATGCACAGTACAGTCACATCACAGGGACTCTGATTAAATAGTGAAAAGGCTTTCCTCTTTTTTCACTGTCTCCTCTGCTTTCTGTGAGCTTGTGTTCCTCATTGGACTTATGACCCTAACGTCTGCCTTAGATTTTCCTTCATCCTTATTTTTCCTACTACAATTAATTTGGTCTGTTCCTTCATCAAAGAGCAAGCCGTCCACATCAGCTGTTCAGCTCACATTTCAGACTTTCATTCTAATTTATTTAGTCAAGCTTTGTAACCTTTCTTAATTTCTCCTCCCTTATTCCTTTTAATATTTCCATACTGCATTTTACATGCAGTGTCTTACAGCTGCTCCAGCCCATCTTCTCCTTCTCTCAGTTGCATATGCAACTTTAAAGCACAGGGACAGGTTTCAAGCAAAAAGGTCTTCGTCCTCTTCTCCATACTTCGAGTCAAGCATTCAGCTCAAATTTTTCTTGACAGTTCTCTGACCGTGACAGCTCATAAAGAAGCACCACAGTAAGAATAATTTGTACTTCTACATAGCTTAGCGTTCAGACAAATCAACAGATTTTCTTGTTAGACCCACTGATGATATTCATTTGAAGGGTCCTGGTGCAGAAAGATGGAGGCATAATAATAGGAGTTGTTACAGATCACAAGGAGGACAGGAGAGTCAGAAGAAAAATAAGATTTATAGGAAAGAAATACCTGAAATTTAAAAAGTGGCAGAGCTCAGAATACTCTCCCAAAACAAATCAAATCCCATGAATCATTAATTTTCAGTATTTGCGCTTAAATCTCTTTTTCATATTTTGCAAGCAAGGCTAGGAATTCCAAGAACGTGTTTGACCATTGCACTCGGAAGTCAGTGTCATACTCCTTTTACAGCCTGCCACACATCATGACATCTGCCAATGCAAAACAGCCTATCCTTTTACTGGTTCAGAGACAAACTGCTGATCAGATGAATGTACTTCTCAGCCAGATATTTTGCCTGACTTTTCAAACACTGTTGAATCACTAGCCATTTTATCTTGTTACTGAGCGAAAGCCCCACACAAATGAGATGGCCACCTGAGCGCAGAGGCATGGGAAGGTGGACTGCACCATGATCTGCTCTCACCACACCCCTGGGCAGTACATGCCTCAAATAAAATGGTTTGGATACACCTATCACTGCTGGACTGAATTTAGCATAATACTAGTTGTTTCACATGGGAACAAAGGCAGACTAACAGGCATCAGACGAAGGTTAGTACACTTATCAGATAGCAATTCAAAAAGCATTGGGGGTGGGGCAATGGGGTGAATTCCCTGTGCATAAAGATGTCCTTGAAAAATAGCCATGTGATACTAAGCTGACGCAGGTGGACAATTGATGGAGAGCGTGCTAAAGGTAAGAGCTCTGAAGTTTTACCCTGCAGCAGGCAGCAGACTGCTTGGAGACAGTCACTGGAATCAATGCATGCTACTTTAATTTTGTTTTGGTGTTCAATTCCCTGAGCATTAGAAACTGTTGAATTGAAAAGTTTGTTGCAATCAAGGAATCAATTTCTCTGCACTTTTTATAGTCTCTCTTACCAAGATAGAGAAGCAGTCTATGGTAGATGGAGAACAAAGAGATAGGGTTGCATATTATTGTTAGAAGATGTGTGAAGTTGTCAAGTTTTGTATTTGAAAACAGTGATAATGCAATGTAATCAAAGCTTCCAAAGGAGAAAGCAAATCAAAATGAAGCTGCTACTTCTATTTGGTTTTTAATTGTACAGCCAAAGTGAATGGAATACACATAGAAACCTGCTGTTGTCTGAAGGTTAGAGTCCATTTTCACACATGCAAATTGGTTCTCAGAAGTGCTGGTATCTGACAGATTTCTCACACACTAAATTCTCCAAACATAGACCTTCACAATGCTTTCACAAATTAAAGGGGTTAACTGAGCTCTTAAATAAAAGTCCAAATGAATACATGCTAAAACCAGGGAGCAAACTTCACAAAGAATGTCGGTCCTGAGGGTGTTTTCACCAAAGTTTAGAAAGCAGCAAGAAGAATTATGCATTTTCTTAAGTTTCCATATCCCACAGGATTCTTTATCAGTTGCACTGTATTTGGAAGCACTGGCAGCTGTTACTATCTTGTTCAGTAGAGAAGGGACATAGAAAGTTACATTAGAATAGTAGATGATCTTAAGAGTTGCTGTACAGGCTCTAGTCTGCCTCATGCTATGAATGCATCCACCGTACTCTTTCTATTTCCTCCTTAAACTGCAGTTGATAGCATATATTGCAAAATATAATTCTGTTTCCTGAGTGGGATTTCTTTGCCTTAGTTACTTCAGTGTATCTTGACTGTAGCTGTCTCTTAAGAAGTATACAGTCTCCTTGAGGAGGCCACAGATTCTAAATGGTTACCTAAAATTAAAATGACCATTTAAAATTTAAAAGCTGAATTATTTTTCTAAAAAGATTTGAATATTAAGTTGTGGTCATTCATACTGGACTTATTTGATTGAACAGATATTTATAAGAAATTCTAAGGAGGTTCTATCCAGATTTGTATCAAACTCATTTAAAAATTAGAATCAGAGTAGTTTAAAAACTTTTCTGTTGATGAGCAGATTCGGATGTCTTAACACAAATTTGCCATGAATTAATGCAGGTAATCTTGAAACTGTTCATGTTCATTTGTAATTCTCCTAGTGACAGGCAGTAAAAAGCATACAAAAAGAAACACTGTCCATAAAGGTTATTCAGCTTGAGACAAGTGACTAAAATAGAGACTGTGGAAATAGCAGGTTTGTGACCAAAAAAACACTGAAATATGTGATTTTAACACTTTATATCTGAACCTGCTATTTTATCACTTTATAGGTCATTTATGAACCACAGGATTTATCACTCCGAGTTACATCATCATTCTGCACCTTTACTTCTCTGAAACACCAATTTCAAAAGATGCTAAACTTTAACCTTTTTTTCACCACTAGTAAGGTTTTCCTTTTAAACTTTAAAAAAAAAAAAGAACAAAACAAAAAAAAATAACAACACAAAAAACCTCAAAATAAAACAAAACTCTGTGAGTTTTTTCAGAGTTAGTAGTTGGTATAGCATCACTGGGTGAGCCAAATACCAGAACTAATCATTGGTCTTTTCAAAAGAAAACAACCAATATTAAAACTAAAACTCCTGCACTGCTTCTTTTATTTGCCCACTTTTTTTGTCTCAGTTATAGTACATGTCAATGAATTCCACAGGATGATTATTCATGCAAAACAATTTGGTGTTGATTTGATTTGTGAGTTTTCAAGAATTTATGTTAATATTATGACATTACCACATATTTTATGTAACTATTTGTATCCGTCTTAATTCAGTTCCATCCCACATATATTGAGTTATATATTGTTGGGTTTGTTCTTTTGTCTTTAGTTATTTCTCTCATCCATCACTGCACATAACAGGGACAATTTCATAGAATTTTCCTTGATGACACCTAAGGTCATGTTACTGAGCTATTGCAGTTAATTTAGAAAGGAAATGAGCAGAAATATGCTTTTCCTTTTTTTATTTTCTTCTAATTTACTTTGAATTACACACTGTTAGTCAGAGAGGTCATTTACCAGAGTGCTCACATTCACTGAAACTGTGCTGTTATCTATAGTGTTAGTATATCTTACTGGTGTGCCCTTATCCTAGGATCCTGCTCACCACAGCACCCAAATTTGTGAACTGGTCAGCACAGGCAGCAAATGCCCATATGTCACCCTCATATGCAGCTGCCATCAGCATGAGTGCACACCCAGACCCAGGAGATCAGAAACATTTCCAGAGTCACCAAGTAAAATGTTATGTCTCAAGATTTATTGAGTAACTCCATTCTTCCTTAGGGTCTTGTTGAAATATCTAATTATGCACCAGTTTTAAAGGTCAGGAGTGTGCATCTCCCCCTTTAAAATTACACTAATAACTAAACTTTAAAGAGATCTAGACCATTATTATAAACACTTATATGGAGGCATAAGGCATCCCTATCCTGCAATCCTAAAACCTATGTATGCAAAAAAGCTTTTAAACAGTACTCTGCAGCACAGTACTGTGTTGTAATTGAACATCAACTGAAAAAAAAAAAACACCAAAACTTTATAGCTTGTGCCTAACGTATTTGTCTCTGTGACTTTGTCTCCCAAGAAAGCATATCACATTGTGCCAACATATTAGTACTGTAATAGACTCTGGTATTATAATAGCCTTTACTTGACCAGAAGGAAGAAATAAAGTAAAACAATTGCACTGAGGCAGTGAGAAAATGGAAGGTCTCACCTCTTTTCTAACTACCCATGCATCACTATCCTTTGTTAATACCTGGCACAGCTTTTAGAAGTCCCTCAGCTGTGCTAAACACTTTCTTATTTCCCCACAAGGGGATGTGATAAACATCAACACTTTTTGAAAGTGGTGTTTAAACGAAGTTCTAACTATATTCCATCCTGAGATCTGGGGGTGTTTCAAGTAATCAGAGTCTTATGGATCACTTGAAGTGATAAGCAAAGCAAGAGTAAAATGCAGCACTTTTGATCTGACTGTTTTTACATCTCTTTTGAGCTTGTTTGCACAAAAGTCACCAAACGACAGCAAACTCCCTGACTCCAGGCAGGTATTTAAGAATATTTAACCTCCTCAGAACATTTTTTTAAAGACACAGCACTGAAACAAGAAGCAACTTCTTGAGGGATAAGTCAATTGGAGCAAAGAGAGCAATGTTCCAAACAGTGTGAAAGCATTCCCAAGGAACCCAGAGACAACCTGTGTCAGCAGGCTGCAGTGGCTGCAGTAAAGGCGGGGGGACGAACACACACATCTGTGTGTTTATTAAGAGATTCATACTTCATTGTGTGGGTATTCTATACTTGTCTTAAGTTCTTTTCAGAAATTCATCTATAGACGTAATCTCACTGTGTGTGTGTGTGTGTGTGTGTGTGAGTGTGTGTGTGTGTGTGTGTGTGTGTGTGTGTGAGTGTGTGTGTGTGTGTGTGTGTGTGTGTGTGTGTTCGAGACTGGACATCCGGGAGAAGAAGCCAAAACATACATATATCATGGGGAAGAAAATAAAAATAAGCAAACATATGGAACATCTGGACTACAGAATACAAATCCCACAGGATCTAGAGAGCACACATCTTTCCTCACAATGAATGGTAACCAGCTGAATTTACTCTTTAATGTCTTTAGAGCATTCCAGCTCCTATACTCAGAAAACTATTGGAATCTGAAGAGACATAGAATAAAATGCTACAATGTAATAATGAAATATTTTCATATGTATCTCTTTTATGCTTGGCAGAAAACCCAGAAAACACTACTCTGTAGTATATATACACGTTTCCTTCTGACTGTAATCCTCCCACAAATTCTCCTCTGTGATTCAGGCAGTGTGTTAGAAATTAGTTTTCTACAGTTTGCATGAGAATCTGTGCTTTGCACCCACCTCAGTAACCCTGTTGCTTCCACAGCAATTTGTTGAAAGAGAGAAAAAGGCTTCTTCTATAGCAGTAGCAAAAAATACACACAATATAAACAGAGCACATAGGCAGTAAAGTATGACAAGCCTGATCCTAATGGGAAGGTTGCATTGATGCTCATGGGCTAGTACAGGATAGACTTGTAGCAATTAATAAACACACTGAGAATCATCACTATTTCCTCTGTTTTAGAAAGAGCTCTTTGTAACAATGGCTCTTTTTAATTATGTGTGCTAACAAAACTTGGCTCAGTGGAGCAATAAGGAATACTGCAATACAAAAGTATAATAAAATACCCTTTCCTTATAAAAGAAATTAAACAAACAGCTCTATTCTTTCTGCAACCCCATTAGAGCACCAATAAACAGAGAATCATGTATGATGCTTTAGTTATAATGCTCGATCTTTTCAACAGAAACAGCAAAACTTACAAAGATGACAGAAAAGATTAATTTCAAATTTTAATAGACACAAATGGACTTTAACATGTCTCTCCAAAGATCTTCTGACTAACAAAAATTACAGGGGAGAAGATTAGAGTGATAATAGCAAGTCACAGTGATGCATGTACCTGATATGCTTTTAAACTGAACAACAAATATAAAATAAACAAACAACACATATTCAGAATGGCAAGAACTGCTGTTTTTCTAGTTTTATTGCCTGCTTAAAATTTCTATCCATCCTAGGTTTTGGGTTTTTTTTCCCTCTTTAAAGACAAGGTATTTTTAGCATCATCTAGAAAACAAGAACTTATAACAAAGACTGAGGACATGCTACAGATCAGGACTTGGGCTAATACAACCAATTGCCAAGAGGAAAAAATACTACTACACATACTGAGAATAGAATATGACCTATAGTATCAAGATATTGCATAAAAGTAGTGTTCAAAAATGGTAGTTGTTGCAACACTTCCAGAAAAACAGATGTCTAAATGGAATGTACTGTTCGGTGGGCAAAAATGAAAAAAAAGCCAAATATTTTTGTGGCAAACTTGCTTGAGCAAACCTGAGCAAGCACAGTATGAGTGCAGAAGTGGAGAGAGAGGGAGCTGCAGGCATCCCTAAGCAGCACAGAGACATTGGGGGCAAGCCAGATCTTGTAACAGGCTCTTGGGTGTAAAGGAACATTTGGATGATGTTTTAGTTCCATGAGCATTAGGAACCAGGTTCTCCTTCTAATCCTTGATTCCATCTAGGAAATTGCATCCTGACAACTTTAAAACAAACCTCAGATCATTTCAGTATTTATCCTCTCTTACATCACTTTTCATCATAGTTTTGATAGCAAATTTCAGTCTCACTTTCCCAAGATACTAGTGGCAATCTTTTGAATGAGTAAATACTGATACCACGAGAGAATCCACTTGACAAGGTGTCAGCCCTATACCATGCATATACCTGATGGACATCTGAAAACAGATAAATAAATTCTTTAACATTTCTCTGAAATCTTATGTGTTCAGCCCTCAGAGACTGCTATGTTAATTCTGAATTATTAGACTTCCATGCCATGAGAAGTAACGCCTAATGTTTAGACAATCTAAGTGATCTTATAAAGCCCACTCATTGTATAAATAGTAATGCCTTTGTTAATACAACCTACTGCGGATAACTGTTACTGCAGATAACTGTTGCAGTGTCCAGTGGTTTCAATTGTTTAGGAAACTAAAGGACTCTCAGACTATGATGTGTTTTGCTTTGATTGTGAATGACAAACAATGCACAAATAACAATATTTATTTTCCAATTTGTTGTTCTATTCAGAGTTATGTAAAACCCTTCATGATGAAGCTATTGCTTAATACATTTATTTTGGATCAGTTTGCTATGAATTCAAAAAAATAAAGCTGAATTTACCAAATTCTTTATGCAGCAATCAACAACAAATGAAACAAAGCAAACAATGCTTACTTCTCATGTAGAAGCTGCATAAAGTAGTGACATAAGACCAAACAAATCACTGCACTTTCCTTGTGAAATAATTACAATCTCAATAGCTAAGTTTTTTGTAGTCATCAACGTTTTACGGATACTAAGCTTCCTTCTCCATTGCTCTGCAATACAAACTGTATACAAAGGGGAATACTTCGAGGAACAACTTTTTAAAATCAGTACCTGTGCAGTTAACACAAATCTAATTCTAAGCATTTACATTTCCTATGTTGTTTTTCAGAATGTTCACTTGAAAGAAAGAGCTGAACAAGACAGAAAATTTTTTAATTTTTTTTTTGTCTGTTTTTTTTTACTACTGGTATCCTGCAATTATTTCTGCACCTTTCCTGTGGGCATAATGAAACACTTCATAATAATTTGCATTGCCAACAGCAACAGGAGTGGTTTATGAATCAGTTTCCAGAGGGTAGAGATGCAAATGTTATACAAGATGCTGGGCAAGGAAAAATAGCGTACTATTGTGTTTAGGTTGTTCTGGAAATTACAGAAAGGTTAACAGACAGAAGCCAGAGCCAGCCTTCTGCCTGTACAGTGGGCTCCCTACATAGTGAATGATGTGTTTTCATTTTAGATGTCTTTCAGGTCTTCCTGCAAGCTCTACCAAATCCATGATCTCGTGCAAAGTTCAAGTAAATCAGTGGAAAGACTCTCATCTATTTCAACAGTCTTCAATTAAAGCATTTAGGTACTTATTCCCTGGGAATGATTGTCAACAAAAATAAAGGAAAAAAAAAAGGCGGCACAGAGTAAGAGGAGACAGAACTACCTTTTGGTATGGAGTAAGTCTATTTTACTCTCTGCTCTAAAAAAAAGCTAGTGAAAAAAATTCATCTGTCTTTTTTATACATAAAAATGGTTCTATGTCAATATTAGCAACTTCCAAGAATGTGGCTTCCTGAGCACACAGAGATATATATACGTTTTTTATTTTCCTTTCTGCAAAGCGCTGTGGGTAGAGAATAACAGAAAACTTTTATTTGCAGTCTGGCATGATTATCTGTATAAATTTAGTCTATGCAAATCTGCATAACAAAAATATATAACATGAACGTATAAATATTTAAAGTATAAACAGAATACAGTAGCTTGGACAAATATAATGTAGTGTTCATATGCAGCGTTTTTGTTTTCTTATCATATGTGCCGTTCCGGAGTTTGAGGATTCCAGGTTGAGAGAAATGCAACAGAATAAAGAATCATAACTAGTTTATTAATACAAGGAAAATATACAGGTAACAAAAGATACAGTAAAAGATACTTCTGATGTTTGGTTATCTTACCAACCCCAAGGACCACGTAATGACGACCAGGAAACCAGCTCCGAGAAACATCATCGTAGTAAGAGGTGGCAGGCTCGACCTTAGCGGGTTTCCCCAAAGAGGCAACGTTGACCTGGGTGGTAGGAGGTTCTTCTTCTCTGCATCGCATGCGGCTCAAGCTTTTATACGAACAAAAATGCACACTCATTCTGAAGCAGGGGGCCAGCCTACGTTGGAAGAAGTGGCCAGCAACATCTAGAAAGGTCTCCAAGGGTCAGGACTCTTCCAGGGAGTTCTGAAGCAGAACTTTCTGGGAAAGAACCAAAGCTGGACTTTCCAGGGAGCAGCCAAAGCAGGACTCTCCGGGGAGGAGCCAAAGGAAAACCTTCTGGGGAGGAGCCAAAAAGCACAAATAGTACTTTTATATCATTGTGTGTTTCACCATGGACCATTACTTATTGTCCCTGACACATGCACACAGCAAATGACAGCAGGGAACAGGAAATTCAATACAAGGGCAGCTCTCCAGTTGAGACACCATTCCTAGACAACTTGAAGTATTCTCTCCCCTAGCCCTTGTAATATATAATAATGCATTCTGATTCCTTTCAGCCTCCTGCAATCTTCTGGGAAAAACTTTATTCCAGTTTTATACAATGGTAAAACTTGCCCTTGCTAGCACTTATAATATATACAGGAACCTCAGGTCACTGTAAATCACTCAAGGCTTTTTTTTTTCTTTACTTCTAAAGAAATGCGAGGTGTATCATCCAGTGCAGATAACATATAAAAGGAGTTCAACAATCTTGCTAAGTGGCTGCTGGACAATATGCTGCATCATGTGGTAAAGGATTAAAAATAAGATTGTGTCAAATAATTGGATGGAACAGCAAGTTCTCAAATTAAAGGCTTATTTTACAGAACTCAAGAGAGATGGGAAAGCTTTTAACCCCTTACATTAAATTTCAGTGATAGATCATCCTCTGGAGTTCAATCATTCCTTTTTACAGCATCTGCATTGGAGCCATCAATGATGCTGCTGTGCCTTATGGAATCCCATTCCTTAAATTGCCAGCAGATGTACTTTGGGCTCTGCTACATGTAAGTCTTACCGCAGGACTCTGTGTCCTCACCATTGAACTTGCATGATAACATAAAATATCCTATAGAACACTAATGTACTGTAACGTATTGCACTATAGAGTATTATAAAAGTTTGCTATAATGATTAACAGCAGGAAAAAAAATATTTATAATTAAAAAAGTTTGATGGTGGTAAGGTTTCTGCCATATAAAATATCTCTTTCTTCCAGGACTGAGGTCATTTATCTCTTCTAAAAGATGACCTCCACAGGTTCTGGATGTAGTCTGGTGTCTTAGTTTAACCCCAGCAAGCAACTAAAGCACCATGAAGCCACTCATTCACACCCCGCACCTCCCCACCTCCCCCCCCCCCCCCCGTAGGATCAGCAGCAAAATTCGAAAGGGAAAAGGGGGAGAACTCATAGATTAAGCGAAAGACAGTTTTATAGGTAAGTTAAAAACCACACATGAAAAAAAAAACAAAACAAGAAATTCATTCAACACTTTCCATGGGCAGGCAGGTGCTCAATCATAAGCAGGGAATCAGGGCTCCATCACACGTAGTGGATACTTGGGAAGACAAAGCACTGTAACTCCAAAAGTCCCTCCCCACTTCCTTCCTCTTCCCACAACTTTTATTGCTGAGTATGACATCATATGATCTGGGATATCCTTTTGGTCACCTGAGGTTCGGCTCTTCCAGCTGCGTCCCCTCTCAACTCCTTGTGCACCCCCAGCCTGTTTGCTAGTGGGGTGAGGAACAGAAAAAGCCTTGAAGCTATGCAAGCGCTGCTCAGCAACAGCTAAGATGTCCCTGAATTATCATCAGTGTTTCCAGCACAAACCTAAAACATTGTCCCATACTGGCTAATATGAAGAAAAACTAACTCCAACCCATAGAAACCAGTACACTTGGCAAGAATTGCAGGAAATAATACTTAATATTAACTGATAAAGTTGGAAAGAAAAAAAAATTAAAAAAGACATTGTGTTGGTGTACAAACCCATCTTCAGGTGTTGCATAGGCAAAGGTCTCTAAAGGGATGCCTCACATTGTTCCATACTGAGGATTTAACACAGGGAAGACTATTATTAAGGGAGGAGGAAGTGTGGTATTTTTTATAACTATACTACATGTTAAAATAGCACTTTCCTTAATAAACTGGGAACAGAGTGGACAACAGATATCTATCTCTCACACTGACATAACCAGCTAATGGCTTTGGAGAAAAAAAAAAAAGAAATGAAATGCAGAATGAGAATACAACCTTATATGGTCAAACACACATTGTGTTAAGCTAACATAATATTCCTGTTTGGTGAAGAATTATTTTATAAAAGGCAGCTGACTAGAGGAGTTACTTGGTCTGAAACCAAAATTAGCTTCATTAATTTCAGTACAGAGAAAAGACTCATAACAACTTTTGCTGATGACAGTACTGGAAGATTTCATCAGAATGAGTATTGATTATTTGTTTTCTTGCCCAACATACTTGCTTTCAAATCACTCTGAATACTGGAGTAACAGCAACTGTATTTTGCAATATTCCCTTACTACATGCACTCTGGAATTAATTAGAAAATATTCTGTTAACTGTAACAGGTGAAAAACCTGGATGCTTCTTTGAATCATACTTTCAGAATGCAGTTACAAAAAAAGTAAATGGAATTCTAGGTCATATCACATGAAATGTCATGATAAAACCAGAAAGTGTTTATGCAATGTAGAAAAAGTTCATGAGAAATATCTGAAATTTGAAATACTGGCCATCAGTGAATCTTACTTTACAGTAGGGTCTCAAAGTGATGAGAAAAGCCTACTCAGGGATGTGAGTAGAAACAAGTAGAAGCTATGTGATTAAGACAGTTTCCTCTGGGATTACCCCTTATGAGTCACCTAGCCAACACTACAACAATCAGATTAGCTGATGGAAATAACAGGACAAGACATCATTCATGCTCTCCATAAGTGCTTCATGCATTCACTCCTTCCTGTGGACTGTAATCTCTACCAAGACCAAATCTGGCAGGATCTTCCACTACAGTCTTTTTAACCATAGAAGTTACGGGCCAAAGCATATTAAAGTGGACAAGAGTAACTCAAAATAACATCTCTCTATTGCACCATAACAACACATAAAACTGAGGTTTTTTGTTTTCACCTTCTAGACAGAGACAACAAAAGTGAAAAATCAGGATCCAAAAGTTGATGTTTGCACATTTGTGATCTGCCTGCCCATCACTGCTATCACAGAAACACTTTTCATATTAGTTTCCATAGTCAAATCTGACACTCTCAAGAATTACCACGTTCCTTAATATACACTTGATACTTTTTAAACCAAGTAACACAGTCTGTTTTGATTTCTCCAGGTTCTGGCACATATGTAAGGGGGTGGATTTCACAAACAGACCAAAGAAGGCAGACACAGGAACTGCTAGAGGGAAAGACCTAGATCTCACATACCATTGAAGATCACAGTGCAAGCCTTCCTGATACATTTTATATTTCATGGATTACAGGGATTGCTCCCCTTTTCTGAAGCCTGAGCAGAATAGCAAATACTTAAATGTTCTTCTGCTCTGAAAAAAAAATAAAATTCCTCAGCTCCTTACGATCTTTGGCTCTGCATGTACAGATTTAAAGTCAGAATAGCTTCTTTCATTTCCTCTCTTACTACACTTTTACTTCTATTAGCACGACAGAGTCCATTTATTTCTGGGAAAGAAAACACAAATGTAGTGGGTATGGCCTGTTCTCAACAGAACTGTTCCTAGGGATTCCACAGTGGAAACAATTCTGTCCCCAGTTACTCCATTAAAAGAAGAAAGTGTAAAGGCAATGAGGTCACCTATGTATAACTGGGAAAACTATGTGATACGTTACCAGAAACAAATTATATGCTAGAAATAGTATAGCTTGCTGTTTTAGCAGGAAATACTCTTTGAGCAAACTCAAATTAGAGTTGTTTAGAAGAAAAAGATTCTGGGATTATTATCTTCACAGATTCGTTAGGGAAGGTTTATGTTTGAGCATAGAATGAGAAGAACAGCTTTGGAAAACACAAACTAGCACCATCTTGTTTACCCCAACATGCTAATCACTAGCAACCAACGCACTCAGCTATCTGAAGCATTACCAGGTGAACTACAAATGTTATCTGTATCTCCTTCAGTGTGCATTTTGATGGGGAATGCCTGTACCTGCTGTTTTCACTTCCAGAATGACTTTTCTTTCATTCTGTTATTTGTGCGAGAGAGTGCAGTGAAGTTTTAGAAGGAAAAAAGCTAAGCAAACCAGCTACTCGCAGAAGTCTCAGAAATGAGCTCTGAAGTAGACTTTGAATTCCCAGAGGATTGGCTTTGACATCTTCACTAACCAAAGTGAAAAGGTGCTCAGAAAAGTGCAAAGATGTTCAAGAAACTCACAAGGTGCACCAGTCTCTAGGGATGAGCACTGCCCCACCTGAAGTCTATGAAACACCTCAAACATCTAGTAGATTTCTATTTAGAGTACGCAGACTTCCTAAATTACCAAGTCTCTTTTTCGTTAGAATGTGTGCTTTCTATCCCATGATAATAATACTCTGTTCCTTGAACCCTATCTCTGCTGCACTCATTACATTCAATACAAATAATTATACCTTGAGGCGCTGTGCTTCTGCAGTATTGAAGGTGCTTAATGACTTTATAGCTGGAAAGATTTCCTGGAGGTTAAACTCAGTACAAGCCTCACTGTGGATGTGATCCACAGGAGTTTTAGATCCTGTTGTAACTTCCAGAGAAGTGTGAATTTTGAATAGCCAGTTGCTCATGAGAGGTGGGGCTGAGCACAGCCCAGGTATTACCCAGACTGTGGGGAATATCCACCTTCCTCTGCAAGGACAAGATGCTCTGAGAAAGTACAAAAGCAGAAATGAAAGCACCGTTGCAAACCATCCCCATTACAAGGGAGCACACATTTTTTCTTAATGCAACCTCATCTCTTACATCCCTCTTTCTAGGCCCAGCTAATGATGATTTGGACCCACTGTATTGATCCAGTGGGTCTTACTGTAGCTACATACAGATAACGTATCTTTTATTTTCTTCCCTTCATCTCTTCCCACACACTTAAAGTCTCTCAGGCAGAACCAATATGTGCAAGGTCACTTCTTTCCTTCGTATTTTTCTCTGCATGACTGCGAATATCACAGTCTCTGTGTTGCTTTCCCTGGGCAGTATTTTCAACAGGCTCAGACTTGCACCTTTTAATGGCTCAGCTCATTCACCGTTGCCACTGCATGTCAGCAGTTGTCTTATTTATGATTTACAGGCTCTACCCTCACATATGCTCTGTTATTTATATATAGTTAGAGGGTTTGTGCGCAGATAATGCTGTGTGAGTGTGAGTGTGAAGATATACAGTGGATGTACAAAATGTAAATATAGGTACTTGCAAGCGGGTGTGTGTACACGTAGATAATATATAAAATCACAGACCCACACTGAAGGCAGTATTTTCTCAAGAGAATATTGCAGCAGGGTGGAGTGAGGAAAGGAGCCTTCCTTCTCACAACAGTAATGGACAGCCAGGACTGCAACTGAGTGCAACGCACAATCAGTCCTTCTTTTCCTCAACTTTCTCTGTGAAGAGCAAGCACTGGAAGAATCATTATTGTTTGTTGCAGGACACAGTGTTTACAAGGTATCTAATTTTTATGACAGCAGCCAGCACCAATCGAGTCTATACCATCCAAGGGTGGCATTACCCAATCCAATACACTTCTTATTTAACTGGCAAATTCAAATCAACTTGAGTGTTTTTGTTCCCTTTACTTCTCATCGGAGGTGCTGTATTGCAATGCGTATATGTAAACAAGAGCAGTCAAGAATAAGGGATGCTCAGCCACACATAAAGGACTCAAAAAAGAAACATGCTGTTTGGGTTGTCCAGTACTGCAACAGTTTTTGTTCCCATTTAGGGCGGGATGATCCTCTGAGGTCTGTCAGTGGTCTGTCATCTACTTGCTGTTGTGAAATGATTTCATACTTCAAAAACTCAAAAAATTGCTGGGAAACAGAATCCTTTCCAATGCAGCTACACAAATAAGTTGTAACTTAGCAGTTTCAAAAGTGAGTTTTGGTGTGGGCTTTTTTGATTTTGGTTTTGGGGTTCTTTTTGATGTAAAGCAGTATAGAACTCACACCTGGAGCTGACAATTTTTGCATAATGATCAAGAAAGCTAAATTTCCAGAATATTCAAGGAAGCTAAATTTCCAGCACACTGAATCTTCTTAAGAATACCAAATGCTATGTAAAGATCTGTCACTAGGAACTGTTGGGGGAAATATGGGTAGTTTTGGCCTGGAACATCTGTATTCTTGATTCAGACCGTCATTTAAGCATTATCAAATTAAAAGACGTATTGGGAAACAAGTTGGAAAAGTATTAGCCATAAACTCTGCTGAAACAAAAATACCTTTCATTCTCAAGAAATCCACCTAAAGACCACATTTTTACATCACATAACTTGATACTTTTATTGACTGGAAAGCTGTTGTGTTGGTGAAAACATGCTGTTTTATTGATTTCCAACAGCATTTCTCCATAACTAAAATCACAGCATAGCTGCGTTTCATTCAATACAATGAGGTTTAAAAATTCATCTGTCTGGCAGAATTGAATACTAGACTACTTGAATAATTTTTCTTATTGTATTAGGTGATGTTAGCAGCATTTGTCGGACAGGTTTCATCTTCACAAGTAAATGATATTAAAAAAAATTCACTGTAAATAAAATCTCAGCTTGTGTCTATCTACCAATATAACAGCTGAATCTCCATCACAACTCTTCCATCATAACTTCAGAACTTCATAGCATAGTGACTGAATAGTTCAGTTTTTTCCTTTATGAAAAAGCAAATATCCCTCCCAAACACAGAAGCTAGCAGCGCTGAGAAACTGGGTGGTACAAAAGTTACTCATTAATCACAGTCAAGGTACATTAGAAAAGAAACACCTGAATGAAATGTAGCAGCATCTAATGCAGATGAAATCAAATTATATTCCATGTGACTTTGTATTCTTTGGCCCTATTACTTTTTAAACATGGTCTGCTGCACATCTCCTGAAGACCTATTTCAAAACTAGCAAATTTTTTGCACAAAACTCATAAGAAATAACTTTTTCTAACTCTGCAATTCTTTAAAATTAAACAGCCATAGAATTTTTTTAATCTTACTAGCCTTTAAAAATCAGTTTCATCTAATCTGAAGTTACAACTCCTATATTGCATTAGTACTATTACACAATCATTGACTGAAGGATAAAAGTAAGGTCTCTATCTTCCATTATTGTGGCTATTATACCTTATCTTTCCTAAACTTCTATCAAAACTCCCCAGCTGTTTTCTTTCCCTTAAAAAAGATTATGATTATGAATTCTTTGTAACATTAATTTTATTTGTATTAGTGGCATGTTAACTTTACTTCAGTTTAAGGTGGTATTAATATGTGGGGCACTCATTGAAAAGAGGCAAGTCTGGAAAGGTAAGGAAATTATAAAACACCAAGACAGATAGTGTACAGTGCATTAAATAAGATTTGATTCAATTTATAATGGAAGTAAACAATAATAATAATAAAAAACCCACACCAAAACAAAACATTACAAAACAAAACAATCCTTTAGTTATTCTGGTTTTATCCTAAAAATGGCAGACAAGACATTTCAGCAAAGTTGATCACTAAAAGCCCTTGCTGTTTTCCAAAAGGCAAAGAGAATTTATAGGGTTCAAGTGTAGCCTACATTTCAATTTCAGATTTAAGTCTTTTGTATGCAACTGATGTTTACTGATATGAGTAAAGATGACGTTCCCTAGCTCAGTGCTGACTAGAGTACAAAGAGACATGTTAGAACACTCTGCAAGTCACAAATGCTATGAAATATTCATTGGACACTTGAAGGGTTGTTTTATATTCTTCAACATGAAAGTGCTTGGCTTGTAGCTGATTTCCAGAGCAAACAAAAAGGTATTTGCCAAGACTAACTATTCCTTCTCTAATGTTATGCATTGAAATGAACAAAATCATTTGTAGTGTGTTAATTGTTAACTCGTTAACTAATAGTGCCACAATTTTTGCACACGTATATTCTTGCATGATTAAGGCACAGTAGATTAGACACCAGATGTCTGATAGAATCGTAACTTATTACTAATTAATATTAGACAGTATAAAAGTAATTGAAAAGGTCCCAAATCCCATCTTTTTTATGCATACCTACCTATAAAATGTATATGTCAGATCTTTGTGAATCAGCAGTTAAGTTGGTAGATAAAGATGGTAACTGTTTTTCAGGGCTAAAAAAACAGACATCACCTTTTTTTTTTTTTTTTTTAGAAACATCAGCTTTTACAATAAAGAGGTTGAGTGCAATTACTATTTGCAAATATTTTACTGAAAAACCTTGCGAACCAATACAGCTGTATCACCATACATGCAGCTATATGACAATATATGCAATTGTTCAAAAATACCATTTTTCTGCTTTCCAAAGATTTCTGTAAATAAGCTCATTAGTGAAAAACTCACATGTGATTAAAACTGGCTAAATATCAATTTCTATTCGGAGTTCAGGAGTTAAAGAACATGTAAGAATATTTAGAATTTATAATGCAATATACCAAATTTACAGACATTCATTTATAGTCTTCATATTTGTACACAGTGTATAATTTTGGGGGTGCAGTCAGCAGTGGGATTTTTCCAGGTGAAAAAGATCTATAAATCAAAATACTAAGCCTTGTATTAATATCCAGAATTGCAGAAGGCATTTCACGTGAGCTTAAATAACATCCTACCATAATATAATGAAATGAGCTCAGGGGTTTTTTTGCTGAAAGTACAGGCAGCTTCAAGGTTTTGATTTTGATATTTCTTTTCCCATCATTTCCAAACCAATGAACTCATCTAGGTTCATAGGAAATTCTGTTGTCCACAGTAAATCATTTGATGGCTTGTGGCTAGACTTTGAGAGATTGATGCTGATGGCAGCATCACACCCTGAACAAGTAGTAGCATCTTGTTACCCCATTGTGGAGGCAGATCATCTTTGCTAACCTGGAGGTGGGTAAAGTATTTGTTTCACACCATGGATGACCCCAGACATTGCTGGGCACACTTGCAGATGAAATTAAAAATAAGAACTCAGCTCCCCTCCTCTTTTCAGAATGCCAGTCGTCAGTCCAAATGGACAGCAGAACCCCTCTATCTCTCTTGCTAGCTAACTCATTAACTACCTTGAATGTAACAAAATAATAGCACTGAGGGAGCTAAAAATGTATGAGTTAATACCTGAAACTATTTGAGTCAAAATTATTACTTTGGACTTCCCTAAGAAATAAAATTAGTTCCAGATTAAAACAAACAAAACAAAATAAACAGACCAAAAAAAAAAAAAATAGAAAAAGAAAAAAGAAAAGAGACTGTAATAGATGGATAAAGAAAATATACATTAAAAAAGTCAAGTCCTCCAAATCCTGATCAAATATTTAAGTATCTGTTGCATGGACAGATTTAACATCAGTGTATAAGAAATGCCCTGTAAAACACACCAAGAAAGTGCTCTGAATTTGCAAAGAGACAACTATAAACTTGTGAGAAATAGTTCATTTTTGAGGACACTGCACTGACAAATGATAGAGAAAGCTGAGTATTTGAGAGTAGTCAATGATGCAGATATTCAGAGTCAAACATAGTCTTGTCAGCTATCCTACCAATGAAAACCATAAAAAATACCAGAATTTGTGAAATCTTAGCTTCTCTTTTTTTTTTTTCACATCTCACCTAACTACCATAGTCCTTGAATGCTAATAAAGTCACTGAAATGCAAAAACAGTACAGACCAGAGTTTCATGCTTTCTACTAAAAACAAGACACAGTTCTTGCCATTCATTGCAATTAGAATGCCAGAAATATTTCTTCTCCTAAATAAATTATATTATTACATGGTTTTCTTTTTAATAGCTGCCTCTTTCCTTTTTGAAACATACTTTATGACTTCATTTGACAATATACATGCAAAAACTTTTTGACCTGATTCTGAATTAAATGTCACTTGAAAACGTAACATTTACAAAAGGCAAGATGAAAGTGGAAAAGCTGATTCACCCAATAATTTTGTAGAAAAGTCCATCCAAAATTATGTATACTGACCAAAAAAATTATTCAGAATAATATACTAACTTTAATGTCTTTAGTACTTATAATAGAGTGGATTTTGTTTCAAGATTTACCAAATAAAGATTCTTTTCAAAATTAGTAATCTGCCTATCTCCAAAGTTACCATGCTTGGCATGCTTTTGGCTGCTATTACTCTAAATAATAAACCCTCTTTTCCACATTATTATTGCAAATTCAGTCGCCTCCACACACAAGAGAAGTGTTAATGTCATTAGTAAAAACACTACTCTGGTCTCAAATCTGCTTCCTATCTAAGCTTGCCAGAAGACTCAGCTAGAATCTGATTATGTGAATACCTGTAATATGCTGACAATGTAATAAGGGAAAGTGATGTTTAGGAAATTACACAATGAAAAGATTAAGGGCTTCATACTTTTTTAAAGAGTTCACTTATATGAGACTTGCCTGTGTAGGCAGAAGAATCTAGCTGTGGGAAGAAAATTAAGAGCATGCAGTATTCCAAAGAGGTTTAGTTGCACGCACACAAATTCTTCATTCTCCCTCCAATAGCTATATGAAAAGGTTACAGTATATGGATTTGAATGCTTCCAAACTCATATGTATGGAAAACAGAATAATTTTTTCATGTCATTTTGTAAGAATTATCTTGTTTAGGCCTGTATTTCCCCTCTACTTTTCCCCTATTTATTCAAGTTTGGGTTTGGATGGAACAATCATGACAACTCTTGTTTGTTCACATTGCATTTCCTGATCGCCTTATTTACTGTTGTAAAGCTTTTGAAGTCCTCTTCTTTTCCATGCATGCATAGTTGGATTTTTAGCATGAGTGGGAGGCAAGTGAGTAGAAATAACAATGTCTACCAAGTTTGTAAAATATTCTTTTCTATGCCAAAGTATAGTAACTTGTGAACTAAGATGAAGCACTTATTAAGTCTTGTTAAAGAATAAAAACACAAAGATCACATTTTAAGTCAAATCTGGTTGAATACATATAACTGACCACTTGCCAAAAGGGTATAAGGAGTAATTTGCATTTTAAAGCATAGGCAGATACTCATATATCCTTGGTTGCCCCTTTCAACAACTACAATATACAGTACAGCTGTCCTGGACCTATTTCTCAGTTTTCTTACATAGCTTAAATCACATTACCCAGAATTACATAAAATGGGTGAAGCTGTTCTTTTGTAATTCAGCTTTTCAAAAAGACTTATGACTGACATGAGCAAACTGCCTTTGCAAAGCATTTCTAAGTATAATAATATTTTACTTGACAAACAAAGCACAACATCAGCACTAATAAATGCAATGTCCACCCCATCTGTTATCACCGCTGTTCCCAGGCCAAAATCAAAAACACAGCACTGCACCAGTTACTAAGAAGGAGAAAAATGACTGCTACTGCTGAACCCAGGACACCATTACATTCAATTAACTTTTCTTCAGGACTCCCTGGAGATCCCACCCATGTTCAGTCATGTGTTTTCTTTATTTTGTATGATTCTGCATGCAGACAGCCCTCCCTTATTTTAAGCTGTTGCAACCTCAGCCCCTATTCTTTTACAACATTCCTTTTTTCTGTCAATTGCAGCAAATAACAGCCAGACTGCATTACCAAGGCCATACTCTTTCAGCTATCCAATTCTCTCTCTGGGTCAGGTTCTAACACTCAAACTCTCACAAATTAACTTGGTCAATAAAGCTCTCATATGCAAAATTTTTCCCCAGAGCTTTTATAAACAGTCTTTTTAGTACACCTTTGTAGTTCATTGCCCAGGTTCTGCTAACATTTAGTTTTTATTTGACCATGTCCTTTTCTGTACCATTGGCAAATTTTGCCCACTCAGATTTCTTCACTGTTTTCCCACAAAGGTCATCCTCTGAAAACACCTCGTTGGCCATACCCTTTTCACTGAATCCTCCTCCATTGTCTTCTATGTTAACCATAAACTGCTTACCTTTACTTTGAAGATATTTCTCTTACTCAGCTTATTCCCCTTCTATCATCTTCACTATTGAGATGTTACATCCAGTCTACACATTCTACTTGCTTGTAAAGAACAATAACAAATCACCAGGACCAGATGGTATTCAACCAAGAGCTTTGCAGGAACTCAAGGATGAAATAGCCAAGCTACTAACTGCAACATGTAATCTCTCATTTTAAACTCTGTCAGTGTCATGGGAATAGATGATGACCAGCATGATAAAAAGTGTTTAGAGAAGTCTTAGGGAAGATCTTGGGAATTACACACAAGGAAGCCTGATGTGCATATCAGACAGACCAACAGCAATTATTTTAAAGAATAATTATAAGCTACCTGACTAAATGTGATGTACAGAAGTATCGATGTCGCATCTGCACAGAGAAATATTGTCTCACAAATCTATCGTAATTTCTTAAAACAGACACTGAGCATAGGGACAAGATAGATCAGTGAGTATTCAAAACACATTTCATAAAATTCCTCATTGATGTCTGATAAAGGAACTAAGGTAATCTTGGAATAAAAGTAAATATTCTGCTATATACACATACACATAACAAAATATATACATAACAAAATAAAAGATGGAAAACAAAAAGTCAGAAGTAGTTTACTAGTGGAATCCCACAAGACACTATTTCTCAGCGTGCTTGCAAGTGATCTGGAAGAGACAGCAATGAGGCTATGCTTTCCAGGCTGGCAAGGATAACGCCTACTTATTAAGAGCTGGATGAAAGCCTAAGCAATGTTGTGAAATGGTGAATGAAATTCAGAGCAGAAAAATGTAATTATGAACAGAGAAAATGTCCAAATCTTATGAAACAGGTTTGGAATTGAATTATTAGTGCTGGGAAGAAAAGTCTTAAACTTATAAAATCTATGTTTTCGAATTGTTGACTCAATGACTTAGTAGTCATTAAAAGGGTAACTAGAATGCTAGAAGTCAGTTGTTAATAAAATACACAGAGAACAAATAAAAACCATCTTTATGCTTATCCATAAATCTTTGTTGTAATAATAAGTATAAAAGCTGTCCATAGCTCTAGCTTCCGCATAGTGAAAGAGCTAAGTTAGAACTGGCAAAGTAGTACAGAGAAGTAACAAAGACACTCAAAGTTACATGCAAGACTTTTTTTATATAAGAACCCTGCAACGATGGAAGAGACTGCAAAGTCTAGAAAGGCCTCATAAGGAATGTCTCTTCCAGTACAAGTATGAGGCACAACGACTGATACCATTATGTTCAGAGCTAACTTAAGGAGCTCCCTCCTCCAGTAGCTAAGCTGTGGAAACACCGTGAGGGTTCAAAATGTACAGGTTTTTAGATAGTCATTAAGCAAGTTCAATGAAGAAAAATCATTTCAGGCATGCCCAAATAAGATCTCTCTTGGAAAATTACTTCCTAGAATCTGAGAAGTATGGTTATTCCTGCATTATTAAGTGTTCAGGAAAGTTCTTTTTCTACCATCCTGTTCCTTGCCTTGGGGAATACTTGCCCATGAACACAGATAAGGCCATCTCCGGATCCTGAATCTGTGCTTTTCCACGAGCCTTACAAAAGAACTTGACAGACAAGCAGGCACTTTATATGCTGGCCTTTGCCCATTACGATGATCTGTTCTTTTGTCTTCTACTTACTTCACTGTCTTGTCTTATGCTTAGATTGTGAGTCCTTTTGAGTAGCAGCATTTTCTGATCTGTGCTTGTGCAGCACCAAGCAACAAGGGACATTGTTTTCTGACTAAGGATTCTAAGGTATGAAAATTGCAGTAATTAATTTGATGAAGAATATCAGCAATATATTTTTAAATGTGTAGAATACTATAGTTTGGGATTTGCAGCTGTGTGGGATTTGCAGTTTCAAAACATGTGAGATTTATTAAACTGAGTGAGAAGCTGAGCAGCTTCCTCCAGGATAAATATGCACCAGCATTATAGAAGTTCTTTAAGGAACCCATAATAGAAGTTTTACTGAGAAACTTCTATTATGCAAAAGGCACCAAATTTTTCTTCAGTCAAAGGGGTTTGAGCGTCTTAACTCTTTGCCAGCTTTAGATATACCAAGTAGAACCAGGAAGAAACTTGAATGGCAAGATCTAAAAATACAATTTTCATTGAATAGTATTCCTGAACCAAAGCTGATGTGATTGCTTTTATATTATTAACTTTGTTAAGTTAAAAATAAGAACTGGAATGTAGCTTCTGGCAAACTCCAAGCCATTCACACAGACTTTTACTGAAACAGAGAGGTTATAGTTGATGTCTCCACAACAAAGTTGTCATTATTTGTAATGCTGAGCTATCATAATTTGGATGGTTTCCATAAGCATTTTGTTGTGTTTATGTGGCACCCTGAAGAGCACCTAATGGAATAAAATATACCAAAAATCATGGGTCACTTCATTCAACAAAATTAGGTCTTTAAGGTGAAAGGCTTCTTTAACAACAACCAAACATTTATTCAGGTTCCTATTACTCATCTCAGAACTTGCTATATGCATAAGAATAGCAGGGGAAAAAGCTGCTGTAGATGTTACTTCTTTCAGATTCTATTAAAACTGTAATAACCTGCTTCCATTATACATTTTCCTGTATATTTCAATCAACATGTCACTTAGCTGCTGCTCTGGAAGTGCACTTAATATTTTCATTAAAATCAATAAAGCCAAGAAATGACAAGGGTGCAGGTGGATGCAAGCAATTAAACTTCTCCTATATGTATTAACTAGCAGTTGGAAAAAGAAGCTTCATTCATCACCTGTCCCTTTCCTTTTGAATGGCAGCTAGCAGAAATCCACTTAGCCAGCTTTTGTCTGCTTATTTTGCTGACAGATGATGTGAAGAAATAGGTGGTTATAGGGCCAGTAATTCAGAATTAATTTTCCCTTCAAAAGAGTGATGTGGACAACTGAGCGCAGCAATGGTACCTGCTCAGAATTCAGGGGGTAAACAAGATAATTTGAGATGATGGGTTGGAAATAAAAGCTCTTTAAATGTTTGTGCTTCACATGGTTCTCAAAAGCACGCTCACAAGCACATTTTATCCGCCTTAAATGAAAGTCAGAAGAGTTAATCATTGAAGTATTAGCCTGGTGTGCTTTTGTGTGTGGTAGGATTGAAAAGGAAGCAAATAAAATAAAGGATTGAGGACTTTGCCCCACCCCAGTATTAAAAACACGTTACAGTGAAAGCACCTAAGCCACACAGCAAATGTTTATCAATCATATTTTCAGAACATGCTGCATATTAAAGGGAGCCGCTGGCTGTACATATTTGCAGTGAAGGGAAGTCATCATATTTTCAATCATCCAACAACATTTTTTATCTAGTTAATGCATCACTAACTAGAGTGGACCTTATTATCAGGAGAAAAATGCAGCGTAGAAAGCACCATTACCTACAGAGAAACCAGATGTGATGGTTCATTTTCCAAGTGTGCACAGGTTGATGTGAATGCTGGAAGCTGCCGGTCTGCACCCACAGCTCCAGATGTGCTGTTAAGGTTGCCTGCATTCACACATGCATGAAGAGCCAAAGCTCTAAGGGATCTAAAATCTTTTGAACAAAGTGAATAAAAGGGTAGTTATTTCCTCTTTCTGTACTATAAGTACATATACAGGCATGAAAATTTCAAGACAACTATCAAAAGGAAGCTTCTCAGCAACTTCTGCTGCCATAAAGGGAGCTAAATATGAAGTCTCTCTTTTTAAAGAAAAACAGTGTAGACAGCTCTCTATTACTACAGGCACACAAACTTGGAATCAGATATTTTATTGATCTCTCATTCCTGCATGTGGTTCTGGAGGTAGTTAATGGGGCTATTCATGGGACAGATGTCAGACCAGACTGTATTTGGAGTCTGATATCTCATAACCTTTCTTTCATCTCTCTGCGGCATTCAATCCTACTCTGTCACCCAATCTCATTACTACTCATTCGCCATTTCTGTCCTCTGGCAGTCTACTCTGCACTCTAAAAGCTACAGGCCTTCAAAATGTACTTAGGTGTTTAGTACCTAAGTACTATTTGCTGTGACTGCGCCCTATAAGAGCCCAAGAAAGGGAGTGGACTAAGCTTCAATGATTTAGCCTTATTCATTTTATATATGAAGGATTTCTGGGATTCAGACTCTTGTACCAAAATACTAAAAGCAGCCTAGACTCAGGCTCCTCATAGAACCTAGCTGCTTTTGTGTCTGTCATGCACAGCCAAGCTTTTCCAGGGAAGACTGGAAACCTGCTGTTCAGTTTTGCAGCAAAGTATTGTGTTGTCAGGTTGCCAGAGATGGAAAGCTTGCAAATGTAGGGACTGAGCAAAGCTCATACTCAAGCTTCTCTCTTCCACACCTCTCTTCCTGTGTAATTGAAGCTCAGGTGGGCCTAGAATGGGCAATCAGTGGGCACCACAGCAGCTCCTCAGGATCACAGCAGAGGACTTCATCAACCAAGCTGAGCAGCCACTTACTGTAACTGCATCAGTAAATCCATACACACACCCCTCTTATATGTTGGGCACTGTGTTCATGGGGTGTGCTTTACAACAATGCAGGGCCCACTCTTAGCAGGGTGTCCCTCCCCCCAGCTCCATCACCACTCTGCACCACCCTGACTTACCATACAGGTTGTGCAAACCACTGCCCTCCTCTCCCTGTGAATCGCATTACATGACACCACAAGAGACAAGAAATATGTGATAAAGTGTTTCTATTTTCTTTACTTCTTCCTCCAGTCATGGCACCCTCTTTTGTTATGTCACATCTTAAGTTAGGACCCAGTTCTCCAAAGATTTGAAGACCGTTTTCTATAAGGTTTATAAGAATTCATCCAGGGAGATATACAAGCTCTTCATTTTAAACACGTAGAAATATCTCTGCAGGATCAGAGCAAATTTGTTTGCAAATTTGTTTGCAAATCCCTTGTTGTGCAACTCGTGTTTTATTTATTTTATTTGAGGAAAACTTCAGTAGATCCTGAGATCTGTTATAATAATGCTTTTATAACCAACTTTAACAGAATAACTAATATCCCCTCTCATGTTTCCCTGGAAAAGAATAGGCCTTACACATTGGTTAGCTGAAATATATCATGTGCATTCATTCCATAGGGCAGCACACTTACTGTATGTAATGGCCTACGCTGTCTCCAGCTACAATGTTCCATGTAATACACACTCTTTCATCATTCATATGGGGTGTATTTCAGATTTACATTGACAAGACCGTGATCAGAATCTGGCCCAGTCTGTGAATGAGGTTCAGGTGACACAGAGTTGCTATGGTAATGGCTTATTCCTTTCAAATAGCAGGGTAACTGCTTCAGATAAGTCCTGTATCTGCTGACATCAAATTAAATCTGTTCCTGTCATGTTTCTCACTGACTTGTTGAACTTCAAAGCAAAAATGCTTATTCTGCAAAATAGACTTACTGTATTAAATCTGGTCTTACTGTTATATCTGATAATGCTCATCTTGTGGCTATGTTTTGCTGTCCTGTGTTTTTGAAGAGAAGTGTCTGTGTATATATTGCTGGCATGACCCCAAAGTAAACTTGGATTTCAGTAGTATCAGAAGATCATCTGCTATTTGTTTTTAAGGTACTACTAACACCTAGGTCTGTGAACTGTTTGTTTATTGTCATAGCCATAAGGCTGTCTTCCTAAAAGTGGTTAAGGGGAGAGAATTGATGACAACTAAGCTTCAAACCGACATTGGACGTCAATTATATTTTTGCAGAACAAAAGAATGAAAAGTAATTGAACTGAATATGTGATCCAGCGATAAAACAAAAATGTATTTATTCACTTGCATATGGCTACGTAAGAGATTGGTTGGTTGGTAAAAAAAAAATGTTTATAAATCTAGGTGTAAGCATGAAGTTGCTTTGGATATGTAGAATATTTTTTATACTCCACTTTTTATGTCTTCTAGACAAATCTTGGGTTTCTTAGCATGCAAATCAGCTGGTCTAAAGTACTAACTTTCAAACTCAAGCTGAGTTCCTTCTCCACAAAAGTGTTCATACAACAAAATCTCATAAAGGGTTTAAAGCAAAACCATAAACACAACTGTATAGTACCTCCATTCATTTGCTGTGCATGGCATGTCTGTTGTTAGTGTCTGGTTTACTCAGCTAATTTATTCACTTCCTACATTTGCTCTGCAGCACTGAGTATATTTTAGTAAATTTACTCTAGTCCCATAGTTCTGTAACAGTGAGTTCTCACCATAAAGACATCCATCTGTTCTAAGCTTACTCTGAGAACAAGTGTAGAATGGTACTTTCAATTGCAGGCAAAAAAAAATATTAGCTGTGACATACAACAGACATATGGTTCTTGTTCTTCTGAAGCCTGGTTACAACAAACCATTTTAATATATTTTTCTACTGCTTTGTTATTTTTAACAGTGCCTGCAGGTTAAGTGACAAAATTTACTCATTTTTACCCTTAGTTCTTATATTCATTATACTCTGTTCAAGATTTAGAAGACTATTATAGTTTGTCTTCATGACAATAGTTTTCATAAAGGTTTTTGTTAATGAAAGATACATTAGAAACACTTTTTCATTAATTCGCTTTACTGAAGTGTTTGTCCTATATTTCACTTTCTCGTTGTCGTGGTTTAAGAGCAGCCGTAACTCAGAACCACGCAGCCTCTTGCTCGCTCCCCTGCTTCCTCCCCCTGACTCCCAGGGGGATGGTGGGGAGAATCAAAGGAATGTAACTCCCGGGCTGAGATAGGAACAGTTCAGTAACAAAGGTATAACACAAATCACTGCTGCTGCCACCAATAATAATAATGATAAGGGAAATAACAAGGGAAGAGAATACAACTGCTCCCCACCCGTTGACCAATACCCAGCCCTACCAAACAGTGATTCAACCCTTCCTGGTGACTGTCCCCAGTTTATAGAGTGGGCATGACATGCTGTGGTATGCAATACCTTTTTGGCTGCTTTGGGTCAGGTGTCCTGTCTCTGCTTCATCCCGGC
>WYDI02021541.1:0-16520 GCA_009867235.2 Psittacus erithacus | reverse complement strand
GAAATCCTGCCTGACCAATTTGGTGACCTTCTATGATGGGGCTATGGAACTGATGGACAGGGGTAGAGCAGTTGATGACATCTACCAGGACTTGTGCAAAGCATTCGACATGGTTGTGCATGACATCCTTGTCTCTAAATTGGAGAGATATCAATTTGATAGGTGGACCGCTCGACGGACAAAGAACTGGCTGGATGGCCGCACACAAAGTGTTGTGGTCAATGGCTCAATGTCCAGCTGGAGACCAGTAATAAGTGGTGTCCTTCAGGGATCGGTGTTGGGACTGGTCTTGTTCAACATATTTGTGGGTGACATGGACAGTGGGATTGAGTGCACCCTCAGGAAGTTTGCCGATGACACCAAGCTGTGTGGTTCGGTTGATACGCTGGAGGGAAGAAATGCCATCCAGAGGGACCTTGACACGCTTGTGAGGTGGGCTGATGCCAACCTTATGAAGTTTAACCATGCCACATGCAAGGTGTTGCATCAAAAGGAGCATGACCAGCAGGTCGAAGAAGGTGATCCTGCCCCTCTACTCTGCTCTCTTGAGACCTCACTTGGAGTATTGTGTGCAGTTCTGGTGTCTTCAACATAAAAAAGTCATGGAACTGTTAGAACACGTTCAGAGGAGGGCCACGAGGATGATCAGGGGGCTGGAGCACCTCCCATATGAAGATAGGCTAAGAAAGTTGGGGCTGTTCAGCCTGGAGAAGAGAAGGTTGCATAGCATAGCAGCCTTCCAGAATCTGAAGGGGGCCTATAAGAATGCTGGGGATGGACTCTTCATTAGGGAGTGCAGTGATAGGACAAGGGGTAATGGGTTCAAACTTAAACAGGGGAAGTTCAGATTGGACATAAGGAACAAATTCTTTATTGTAAGGGTGGTGAGGCACTGGAATGGGTTGCCCAAGGAAGTTGTGAATGCTCCATCCCTGGCGGTGTTCAAGGCCAGGTTGGACAAAGTCTTGGGTGACATGGTTTAGTGTGAGATGTTCCTGCCCATGGCAGGGGGCTTGGAACTAGATGATCTTAAGGTCCTTTCTAACCCTAACTATTCTATGATTCTATGATCCTTGATTCACATGCTTGAACTTAGGTAATGTGCGATTAACTCTATTTACAAAACCTTTTGAATAGAGCAAAATAACACCATTTATATAAAGAAGTGGGAGATAGATTTTAATTACGCAGAATCTGAAAAAAGTACCAACATACTTTTTAACATTATTGTGTAGAAGAATCTGCATGTTGTTGTATGATGCTAATTTTGAACAGCATGAGAATGTCTACATTTTAAAGAAATTAAGTGGGATTTAGGTATTGAGGCTGATAAAGTTTGCAGCAACAAGAGAAAATAAGACTACATATACTGTTCCGACACACACTACATTGCATTGTTTTTTGGTTTTTGTTTTTGCTTTTTCTCTTTTTCTTTTTCTTTGTTATTTCAACAGGATTTGTGTCTTCATAATAACTGTGTAATGACACCAGCTCCCAATTTTGATTAGGCTTCCAGTGTCATCAAAAAAGTTCTTCTGATTGTTATCCTGAATATTAAGATAAAAATAATAACTGCATTGGTATAAGGGCAAGAGAAATTGAAAATTATTATGAAGTCTTTGGAAAATTTTAGTAAGTCACATCAATAATAAACCATACAAGTAAAGGGAACTGCAAAAAAGAATGAAAGAAAAGGAATGATGTAGCCACCAGTTGGGAGAGCATAACTACTAGGAATATGAAACAACTGGTTATGAGGTGCACAAAATTTGTACCTAGGTCTCTCTCAGAGGTACATTTTAATGAAGACATACATTTCTATTTTCCATAGATACTTGGAAAAGAAACTATGCTCATCAAAAGGGGGCTTGAGCAGCTAAATTAAGGAATAAAAGAAGTAATAGTCATTTATCCCATATGTAGAGTTGCTTGCAACATAATGTCTCACATACCTAGCCCACTCCAATGCCTGTTCATGGCTAGTTGTAGATCTCCAAACAAGGGGAAGGTATAAAAGTATGAATAATGGCTCAGCCTGTGTTTGAGCTGCCATTTTCAGGCTGTATATGCACATCCTGCAATAGCTATGTTTCTAAATGCTTGTCTCCCAGAAGCCCCAAGGGAAGCAGACAGATTTTTGAAAATAACCTTCTTTACTACATTGCTTCACTGAGCATGTCCATCTCTTTTGACCCCACAGCTGTGACTTGCACAGTGTGAATCTATGGATGCCCTGCTGGCCTTCCTGTATTGGGCCCTGAATAAGCACACATCATAGTGAGGTAAGTTTTGCCCTAGATAGCTCACATCTACATAGGCCAACAGGGCATATTGTGGCTCCCTACATGCAAAATGACTGGTAATGCAATAAAATCACAGGTTATTTCAGATATGCATCAGAATGGCATAAGAAAATGCAACTGTGGGGCAGGTCTTCATTTAGTCAACTAAGTAAAAACTTTTTGAAAATACACAAATACAGTTCCAAATACATGCCAGATATGAATATGTATAGTAAAATTATGTAACTATGTCAACATAATGGTTTGCATTCACATCAACATTCATGTTGATGTTGGCTCCCAAATTGGCGCACAAATTTTGATTGAAAACAAACCACACAGTGTCTTCAAAAAGAACTCAAAAAGAAAAAAAAATCACAAATACAATTATCATAGTTTTTTATACTGACACTACATTGACTGTTTAGAAATATTTCCACCGAAGCACTAAATCCCAGAATTTTCCAGGTCTCTGTGATCATTATAACTTTCTAAAAATTGTGGAAACTCTTAACACGTTGTTGCTGTTCAGTGACTCAAATGGAAATATATTTTGCTACAAAACACCAACAGATTGTCAAATCCTTATAGTCTTGTTTTCAGCTTTAACTCGTGCTTGGGTGTTATTTACAATGTAAATATTTATTTTCATCTTGGCAATCATCGTTATCATAGTCTTAGTTCTATGTCCATAATTTGCAAGACAAGAAACAAAAGGAAATAATTTCACTTTTGTAGACCACTTAGAGCAGCTAGTTTAAAAGTATGTTCATTTAGTACCTAGCCCATTCTGCTTGGACAGTAAACCTACATCATTTTCAAGATGTTGCATGCATTACCATGAACTATATCTTAAAAACTTAAAGACCCAAACCATTATAGTTGCCTCTTACAAAAAATTGTAGCCTAATAAATATACAGCAAATAGCCACTGAACATAAATTTTGTGTGAAAAATAAACGGGAATCTAAGAAGCAGCTATTTCACACACAGAGTGGCTGTTTCATAAGTATTTCAGGTCAGGAACAGCATCCTTCAGTTACTAGAAAAAGAGAATACAGCCTTGCAGCCTAATAAATTATCAAAATATGAATTTTTCATGTAGTAAGATGTTTCACCATTTTAGATTTTTTTCATTACCAAGATGGTCAAAGTATAGAAATTTCAAACTTTTATGTTGAATGGAACATTCCAAAGAAAATAAAAAATTTAGAAATATTTTATTTTTGCTGATAAGTGCCAAACACCTCTGAACATCCAAAAAATCAAAATATCCTGTTTTGACTACAGTGTTTCAACCTGCTTTATTTCATGCACTATAAAAATTCCTCTATTTTTTATTATCACAATGTAATACCTAAAAAGAACAATTTAGTGGTTTGCTGTTTTCATTTTTGTGTATATACCACCTGCTCAACTATATTTTACTTATTATAGCTAAAATCAATTGATTTCCAGACACAGCACTGAGGAAAATTTGAATGGTATATTAGCACCTCAGGGTGCTAATAATGCATGTACCATAAAACATCAGAGTCCAGTATCCTACCTATCTCTGATAATAGATGCGTAAAGAGAAAAAAGCAAGGACACACAAACACATAAAGATACTTTCCTACCTATATAACTTCCTAGCCTAAAGCAATTCACATCTCAAGGATATCCCAGGTTAATGTCAATTTGTTCAACAGTTCTTCATGGATGTTTCATCCATGAATTTGACTGAACACTCTTTGAATAAAGGTAATTCTTTTGAGTCAGGAGTTTCTCACAGTAAAGAGTTCCATAGCACCATTTTTTGTGTGTGTATGAAGGTATTCTCTGTTGCTTCAATGCTGATAAGATGACATGCTAAAATGGAACATACTACATATAGTTATGTCAGACCAGCTCAAAAGCAAATTCTTCATTCGGTGATTTTTACTGGTTTTGAGGTGACATGATCCATTGGTGAATCCATTCTTTACTCATTTTAAACTTGAAAATTCTTGATTACAAACATTACCCAAAAATAGCTCAGATTTTACAGAAACAGTAATTTTCATTAGACAATGAGAACAATTATAAATTCCCACCCCACTCTATCAACTGCAAAACTTGTAGGTCTTTCTTCATATCAACCCTAGCAGGACCCAACACCACTTCACGTTCGCTGGGAAGTCCAAATTATTTTAAATATGTTTCTTATCACCATTTGGCCTCTACTCAAAGCATTTGAGAAAAATAGTAACATGCAGTCCCTAAATCTTCATCTCTTCATCTTTCAAGAAGAATAGAAAAGAATAATTCGCTAGATTTCTTAGTGCCCAGGTTGAAGTTAAATCCTTCAGAGAAGCAGGCAAGCCTTGCTCCCTAATTACAACACCCACACTAGAAGTCAGTCATCCTCATTGCTGCCCCAGCCCAAAGCTTCCTGCCCCTTTCAGAGTCCTCCAAACCACCAACAGATGAATAGCTCTAGAGAAAAAACAAAAAAACCAAACCCTTTCTCTTTGCAGTGGACGAGAAGACTTGATTACACTTTGTCAGATACTCAGCAGGTTGTGATTGATGCATTTTTCAATCCTTGTACATTCTTATTAAACTTATTTCCAGGAACGAAAGCACTCAACAGCAAGGATTCAACTAGTGTAAAAACAGCTTTTGATGTGTTTAGCAATCGATTTCAAAACAATGACATTGCACTCATAGCCTCTTGCAGTAAGGTTAAGTTCCTCAGTGATTCAGTTTCAAGCTTTCTGCCCTGAAATTTAAAGACCTCCACTTATCTTTTTACAAGTACAATTCTGCACAAAATTTATACCCTGCCAGACTAAGGACGCTGCCAGCTAGTATGGGAAGTCTGTGCATGTCATATAAAGCAATCAGGAAATATGGCCCTTCATGAAGAAAGTTTATTACAGTTCCAATCACGTTGGTGCTAGTTTGTAACTATAAGAATGAGGGTTGGTTCTCAGCTTTCAAGCCAATTTTGGCTCATATGGCTTTTGCGAACTTCTATTTAGCCATTTTGGATATATACTGCACAACTCAGAACCACCTGGTGAAACTAAATTTACCTCAACTACACTAGAGATCTATTTCAGCTAATTAGGCTAGCTGCAAAAGTATATTAACTCATACCTTGTCAACAAAGCAAGCCTGCTTCCACCTACAAGGTAACTTGGTTCGTGGTACAGCTGACATCTAATCAGATCGGTACCATTCTTTGTATGCTACTCCTGGTTTATTTATACCCCATTTTATGGTTATACATTGCCTGAGATTATCTGAATATACTTTAAAAACTATCTAGCCAATCTAAGGTTTCGGTTTTAGGGTTTTTTTTAATGTCTGTGTCATCGGGCCTTTTAGACTAGTTTATGAAAAACTGTAAATGCATTAATAAAACATGTCTGATTCCAAAATATTCACTAAGTACAATACAACATTGATGTCTGACATGAAAAATGAAAACAACTGTAAGAAATAAAAACACAACCACAGAAATCAGCAGTTCACTACCTTGCACATCAAAGCCCCTGTCTGATGGCATCCAGGGTAACGTACTCCAACACACACTGCTCAACTGCCCTGCCATTACCCAACAGTACAACAGCATGTCAGAGCAGCGTTTAGGCCAAGAAAGAGCCCCTTTTCCTGTACCATCCCTAAGTCATGGTAGGACTGACCTTGAACAACTGATGACTCCATCTATTATTCACCATCCTTTCTATACTTGGTTCTAGAAAATGGTTTTCAGTCCCTTCCAGGCTTTTTCTGATACATAGAATAGCCATTGCACTCCATTTCCTGCAGCCTAATTTAAAGTGAGAAAAGCTAAAGTGTTGCAGTAAAATCACAACTGACCTTGTTTACTGAAGATTGTATTTTGATTCAGTATTAAAGTATCCCATAAAAAAGCTCTTTCCTCCACAGTCTTAGACAAGTATGTATCTCAGTACCGGCTAAAACCAGAAAAATAAACAAAGAACATTTACATGCCCAAGTGAAATATATATGCATGTACTATTCTGGAGTTTTAGAACAAACTCAGCAAGGCAGATATTTCTCTATAGCTTTCTACCATTTCACTGTTGACTATAAAAGAACCTAGTGTGTTTAATAGTTAAATATCCTCTGCTTTTAGGTAAGCATATGCAGGGTATTCTAGGCTTGATTTATTCATTAGTATTAAAAACAATTCAATTTAGCATGCTGCAAAAAGAGAGGATGTACATGTGCCAGCTGAGAGGTCATCAACAAAAAAGAAACAATCACATCTTTCTCATAGTTAGTCTTCTTATTTTTGAAGGAAGAACCTAGAAGTTACTGGTTTCTTAGTGTGTTTCCCCAGTATCATCACCCTTAATTCTAAGAACTGATAGAATTAATCTGTTTGTTCAAAAAATTGACTTGAAACAGGAACATTCTCTTGAACTATAAAAAAATAGATATGATATAAAAATTTGAATGAGGTCATTTGCATCAGCAGTCAAGTCTGCCATGCAATCTCATTGTTTTCATTATAAATGGTAGAACTTGAGCTGCAAAAGGTAGGCATTTTATAGACTATGTCATGGCAGAAAACATTCACCATGCTTTACATCCGCCTCATGTAGGTGTTCTATTTGGAAACATCAGATATTGAAATAATAGGCTTTTGTTAGAATATGTTGAATGGACTTTTTGTTAGGACTCCCATCAGAAAGCAGAAATGCCAGCACAGAAGAACAGAATCAAGTACAATGTATTTGTTCACAGAAGTAAAAAAGAACATGCAATTTCCAGGGGCTATTTGCTGGCTCATCCACCAGAATGTTATAATTCTTGTAAATAGGATGAACTATGGCAAATGCCATACTCTACTTACTCTGTTTCCTCATTTCAAAGTACAGTTCAGCTATCACAAAGATGATTTGTCTCCCTGTGACCCATCAAATCATTATATTCTTTTGTATTGTCTTTCCAACTGATCCCTAGAATGGAAAACTCAAGGACTTTATGGAGGATGTTCTTCAAGGGAGCATTAATGGTCTGTGAAGCTTTCTTCCTCACTACTAGCTTGGTGTGAGTTGGAGAGTAAGCAGTAACCACCAACTTGTTTGTCTAAACTTTAGTTGATTTCTAGGCTACATGACTGCATTTCCCTTATTTCTTTAAAGAATTACAATCTTTTTCGTACAGTATTTTAAACGTGACACATTTTTCAGGTGCTGAGGTCATGCCTTTCCTCTAAGAAGATTCTTTAAATGTTAGCCAGATATTTAGCTATCATTCCTCTAGTCTCAGAAGCAAATCTGTTCCTAAATGTTAGCACTTCCAATTTTCAGCCATGTTATGGGTCTTCTTTCTCTCTCTTAGAAGGTAAAACAGCAGATGATGTCAACAAGAAGACTCCCTCTCACCTCTGTATGTCTCAATAGTACTGTAACAAACACAGTTTGTGTAGGGTTAGTTACTACAGTTGTATTATTGTTCTTCAATGAGGAATATATATGCTCCAGGATAAGATAAACATTCTAAACTGGATTTTTCTTCTTCTCCCCAATACTTTATCTCTCTCTTCCCCAAATCAAAAATAACACCTCTGCTATTGCTAACAGGAATGGTCAAACCACTGGTACGTAAGAAAAAATTCCACTCCTCTATATGGTTACACAAAAAGAATATTTGTAAAAATAGGATCTTGAGGGGTTTTTGTTTGTGGTTTAGGGATGATATTTACATGAATGAAAGAAAAGAAAATAGGCCACAGTTGGTAGATACGCTACATATGGCAGCAACATATATTCTATAGATGAAAGAGTTGCACAGATCTGAAGTTTTTCTTTCTCTGCCCCCACACAGTCGCTTTTACTAACCTTCAGTTGCCTACAGAGCTTTTACCAACAGATACAATTCATAAACTTGCATTTTCAGAGTATTCTCAGATTCTGCATTTCTGAGATGTGCTACTTCATTGTGAAGTTTCCATATTTTCTAGTCTTAGACCCTTTTTGTATCTTTTTTTCATCCACTACTAACCGATAATGCATCCTGTTGAATGCATCAACTAATGTTAGATTCTCAACTTTGGAAATGTAGCACATTAGATAAAAAAGTACTTTGTCAGCAAGGAAAACATCACATTTTTAATATAGTACTAATCATCAGATATATCAGTAATCTGAGTTTGAAAAAGTTTAGCAAGAGCCACAGAATAGCCACCAGCTTCCATTTTCTTCTCCTCTGCCCCTGTTAGCCACTCTAAATGTCCTTACCAGCTGGATTTCAGCACATGGTACATTCAATACACTTCTGATGAATTCCTGTAAATGTCCAGTTTTTATGCTCCAGTATTCTCAACTGTTCCTGCTTCCAAGAAAACAAAATTTACAATGTGAGGGAAGGCTGCATATTTTTGGCACATGCAGTTGTGCAGATGTTATTCCTTAAGGAAGACTATCTTGATTGCCTTCGTGAATAATGGCTACGAGATGGCAAGAAGCCAACAGTTCTCTTAGAGCAGAAGGTATAAAACCACTTTCCTACTGAAAGAAGGCCCCCAGTAGGATAATATATTATTACGCATGATTCAAATTACAGGATCTGCAGCAGGGGAGCTAGTGGCTGAATCAGGATAGCCGCACACAGAATACTGATGATGGGATGATGGAATGCATCATGCATTGAAAGAGCTATGGTTTAGTGCTTAAATCCTCAGTATTTTCAAAGTGACTACAAGGGTCAATATATAACTGAAGCTCTATAAATAAATTGTACATTATTGTGTGCGTGGAGAGGGGAAATTACCATGTTGTAACAAAAATTTTACTTAAGAATACTTGTTATATAAAATTTTGCTTTAGCAAAGACTTGACCTCTCGAAGACCACTAGCAATAGATATAGTTTTAATTTAGTAGCACAATATAGAATTTGTCTAAAATCTGATTCTGTTTCAGCTATTAGAATAGTGAAGAACAAAACCTTGCCTCATTAGATTATGCAGTCTGAAGTCTCTGCATTCCTCAGTATTCTGGGCTGGTTTTAAATTGTTCGCACAACAAATTACTTTACCCACAAAGAAGTAAGTTCAAATGTTCAACACAATGTTGGCTTGCCCAAATGTTTTCCATTTTAATTGAACACATCTCAAGAAAATGTGCATGTTTATTATTAAAAAACCCCAAAACAAACAACAACCCAAACACCAAACCTATTCCCTAATACAAAAAAAAACTGGGTAGAGAATAGTTTTTCAAGCTAAGATCTGATCTTTTCTATGCAGATTAAGCACGTCCTAAGTAAAGAGAGAAAGAACTAAACAAAAATTCTATATTTCGCTTTGCTGCAACATATACCCTGAAGCAATATGCAATCTATCCCTTGACTTCCTTTCATACTGCCTCTTGTATTCTGTTATTGTGGTAAATGGATGCAAATTAGGTGCATTGTGTTGAGGTGGAAGGAAGGGGGTGAAATTTGCTCAGAAATGATCTCAGTTCTATTCATTAATAACATAACATCTTGGCTGAAAGTGGTGAAGACTGAAATATAACAGTACTAAACTTCACTCAGTTGTAACAGATGCATGTAAGAACCTTTAGAGAAAGCCAGATATGTAAAACGGCCACAGTGAAATGATTTCTTAAGCATTAGAAAAAGTACTTAGACCATGATGGCAGCTGAAGATGCAAACTCAGTGCTGCAGCAACACCCTTTTTACCTTCCAAGATGGTTAAAGGTAATCTCAGACTATAATGGGAGGAAGCAGTACCACATTAGGTAAGGACTACAAGGAGACAAATATACATGAAAAAAAATATATGCACAATATTAACAATAAAAGGCTCTTAAAGGTTTTATGGGGCCAACAGGAAAAAAAAAAAAAATGGAACAATGCCCATGGTTACCTGCAGAGACAGCATACAGTTAAAAAAAAAAAATCAGAAAAATGTAGCCCCCGTTTTGCATAGCGATTCAAATTATGCTGGCAGAATAATTAATGGAGGACCTAATCTCTGTGAGGAAAAAAAAAAAAGAAAAAAAAAGAAAAAAGGATACGTTAAACAAAGTTCATTACTGCATGATGTAAATGAGTTTCTCACCAGTGATGTCACTGATTGGCTGGGATGTAGAGCTGGTTTCGAACAGTGCAGCATGGCCGGATTGGCTGCTAGCTCTTCTGGTTACTGCCTGCTTGGGCAGCGGTCGAACCAGACACTTTCTGTCTCTCTTGTTGTCGTTTGAAGCAAATCTTGTTCAGCCCAGCTGTGTCTCCATAGTAGTGGCACCCTAAGAGAGTCTCCCTCCTGCTTCCCACAGCTCATCTGTAAGGCGGTCGCTGCTGTGAAATACCAGCCTTTGGCACGGAGCCCAGACTGCGTTGTTAGATCCGTCTATAATACAGAAAAGAATTTTTTTAAAGCAGTTCTTTCACTGAATTACATCCTAAGAAGGATTAATAAGCACTAAATTGCAACTGATTTGTGGACTTTTAAATTATGTAGCTAGCACACTTTCTGAAATAAAACATTATCTAACCTGCAATAGCACAGCATCTTTCGGTTAAAAAAAAAAAAACAACAGAAAAAAAAAAAAGAAAGAAGGAAAGAATGAAAGAAAAGCAACAACTCTTCTTTGTTTACCTTAATTACAAAAAAAAAATCTTCTTTTTTTTTCCCCTAGAAGGGTACCATATATCTTGGTGCTACGCGAGAATATTTTAAACTCTCGACAGTTTTCTATTTACATCCAAGTCATTATTTTCAGGTTAAGACAAGGGATCTTAATTAGCATTCTCTTTAACTATGCAAACTGAGACAGGGCGTGAAAGAAAAATGCTGTATGGAAAAGACAGAGAGAGAGAGAAAGAGACAGAGGAAGAAGGGAAAAAAAAAAAAAATCTGTGCAGCTTTTACAGTTCAGCTGTCTGACCCCCTGCAAAAAGAATGCAGTCATATCAACTTTGCCAGACAATGGAGTACCTACAGGCTTTCCTCTAGACAAGTCCTTTATAACCAGTCAGTATTATGTGCTGCAGACAGTGGCCAATCGCTAAGCTGCTTTCTACAGCAGTGACACAATAGGTGCATGGCCACACTGTCCTCCTAGCCTCAGACAGCAGTTCAGGTTCATTTTTTGTACACTGAAATACACATATGTCTTTAATGTTCCCACTGTATGAAAGAAATATCAACCTAAGCTTGCTTTATTTTGCCATAATTACATCAGCCTAATTACTGCAGCCGAGCCGCAGTGCCACTGCTCAAAGCGGCGCATAGGCATGCACATCATATAAATATGCATGAGCACGCCTGCTTATTTAAATACAAAAATGCATCAATTGCTGGTGGTGCTTTTCTGTTTTTGTTTTCTGCATGTCCTTCCTCCCCCTCCAACACCCATTCCTGATAAACCAAATGAGTTAAGGAAGCCTAGCAAATACGGTCACCATTTTCTCCCTTTATTTATCCAAACTTTTATTCATTCCGTTCTAATTACAAGCATTGAGTAGGAACAAAAAAAAAAACAAATTTCAAATGTAAATGAGTCTCAGTTAGTAAGGGGAAGGGTACTGCAGACCTAGGGCATTTTTCTCCCTTGTCACTAACCATCAGAGTAAGTGCCTGTAAATGAATCTCCATGCACTCCATCACAGCCACGCATCAGATGCCCAGTTCTTATTAAAAGCCCAATGATCCCTCAGCATGTGCATGCATCCAGCTTGTGTGTTTGGGTATTCTGTAATTACAGCATCTCTTCTAACAGTACCTGAATCCGCTCATATAGTCAAAAGATTAAATCATCACTATTCACGTATTAGACAGACATAATTGGACACGCACTATAATGGGAATCGCCATGCAAATTTTTCTGATTTTATGCATGGGATTTACATATTCATGAAGAGAATAGCTGTTATGACCACCGACAGAGCTACATGAAAAGAAAAGACACCATTCTTCAGCATATGGAGTATACAAAACCTAGGGGGAAAAGATGCAGCATATGGCGACAAGCAGAAGAAGTTGTTTGGCTTTCGAGGGTTATTTTATTTCCTATTTATAAATTCTGGGTAGATGGTTTACAAAAACATATAAGTATTCTGAACACGGAAGGCAAAGTAAATCTGTGTATTAGTAATTATCCACTGGTAGCTGAAATAAAATAATTTTCCAGTTGGTGCCCAATGTTCTGCAAGTTTTAGCTTTGCATTAAAGACTATTTTTAGTTTATGGATGCTTAGGACATACTCATCCACAAATGCACAAAAATAAGAATGATTCAAAAAGGAACAGAAATTCCATCTGATATTTAAAAATCTTTATTTCATATTCTAATGCCTGCTCTGAATTAAGGAACTACACTTTTCCCAGGAAAATTGGTGTTCATTATCATAGGTATTTTTTCCCCCAGTTCATTAGAACTGCATGTTTTCCAAATATGATAAAATATATTCTCTGCACGACTTTCAGGCTTTATTTTTTAAATACGTAGAAAAACAAATCACCAGAAGAAAGATAATTCGGGCAGTACCATAAACACAGCGTGCGCTGATTTTTATAACAATTTCCCACGCTACATTATGCTTACTGTAACCTTGTCCCTTATATGCATTTAGTATAATTATTTTTAAATGTTTGTTTATCTCTCTGGTAGCTGCCACTCAAAACAGCCCAAATTTCCTTATAATAGCCAGATAACATCACTTACAGATGTGTGCTTTTCCCTACATTTTCCTGTGTTTGGTAAAGATAATACAACTTACAGCTAGGTGAAAAAAATTAATTTTTCAATGGAAAATTTTAATGTAATAGCCATATGTTTGACAGGCCTTGTTGTGTATCAGTTTTCAGAAAATACTGTATTCAATAGAATCACAAATAAACCAAAAATAGCTTTTTTCTTTACATTTTTATACTATAGATTTCTTTAAATCATATCCCTTCAATGCAGCCATGCAGCAATATTTCTGAAATACAGAAATTATATATTACATTATAAGAATATATATAAAAAGGTGATATAGACTTTTTAGTAAGACATAAATTTAGCTAACAATATTGGAAGTGTATTTTAAAATAATCAATAAATTGGTTTTGGTTCTCTAAAGTAGATTTTTTTTTTTTGCAAAACCAAAGTAAACAGGAAAAAAAATAAATCCATTAATATTAACTAAAGCATATTTCTTCAACCAGACCATTGTTTTTGTCTCTGTCAAAACAAAAAGCTGCCAAATACCTCCTTTGTGTTTGTTTCTACCCAAAATTCAAACTCCAACAACTCCAAATCTGTGAGCTAATTATTAATTTTTCCCTTTAGCTTAACGGTCTGGGCTATGACATCATAATGCACAAAATTAAGCTTCAGTGCTAAAAGGGAAGCCTTTAGACAGCAGAATGGTGATATAATTAAGGCACGAGCCTTTTAAAAGCCTTTGCATGGCCATATTCAAGAACCCCTCTCCATAATGTCAAGTACATCAGTGCTAATTTGAAGCTTTTGTTAGAGAATAACATCTGAAAACTTCAAGTATTCATGGAAAATTTTGAGGCAGTTTTGCTTAAAGAAAATATGTAATTGTGTTCTGTGCTTAATGAGAGAAAAAATTAATGTTTCTTGTCTGTAGCAATGAACCCAAAAAATTTCAAGCATTGTACTGCAGAAAATTAAATCTCATACCTCTAAAGGTGAGCAGATTTTATCTTATTTTTTAGTCCCTATCATACCCCAGTTTGTTGTTTGTTTGGGATTTAACTCATTCCAGCAGAATAAATGTTTGCAACAATAGTGTAAGTTAAGAAATTTCAGCAAAAAGATTATCTGATTTGTTATACCCAGCATCAAATTAAATGGATAATAGTTAAAAAATATACCTGTGTTTAGACTAAGGTTTCTAATTCTAGAACCACACATGATGTATCACATCAGTTTTCTACACCCTTCTTTAATTTCAATTGCTGTTTTCTTTACAATCATCTTTTGTTCTGTATTTGTATAGCACACAGTACTATCAGCCTCAGTCCCTTATTCAAGTTCTTGTAAATTCCCAGAACATACCACACTATGTCAACAGCATAGTTATTATGATATTTGGTGTATATAATTGCTACATCTTTAGCTTCCAAATTATGGTCTGAATTCTCAAACAACACTCAGGCTCTGGCATCCATGTTTAAATTCTAGTCCTGATATAAGCTTCATTCCAGAAAATTACTGCATAACTGAAATTTAAGATCCAATAAGCAGGTAATCTGACTTTCAGAAGTTCCAGAAACATGCAGCTCAATTATACACTACAGGAGCTCCTGTTAACTGAACAGCCTTAATCTGGTGCACATGCCAAACACTTTGTATTGGTAAAGGACCTGATGACCTGATGTAAGTATTGACCTGATCTTTTTCATTTTAGTAATTCTTACAATCCCAAATGCTCTGATGGCATAGAGCTTTGCGGGCTTGAGTTTGTAACCTTCTCTGGAAAAACAGCAATGGCTTAAGAGTTGAAAAATGCAGTGTTCAATATTACTAATTAAATTTGTGGCAACTGGTATTTGAGTTGATGCACAATATTAGGTGTGCAAAAAAGTAGCAGTAAAAAAACTTTAGCTATCCTCTAATAATCTCTGTGTCTAATATCTGTATTCTGAAGAAGTGCTAGAAACTTAGAAATTCTTTGCCTAGAGCCTAACCAGTTAAGTTGTAAAGTATTCTGGCATTAGGGCACTGACAGAGAAACACAGATTAAAATTCATTAAAGAATTTCTATCATTGTATCTCTCATGAGAATATCCATCCAGACAACCCTACATGGGTTGAGATAGTGAGATGTAGTAATTTTTCTCCCTTTTTAAATTCAGATTTTCCAGGAAATTTTGCTGGCCTACACACCATGCTCCCCTTATTCAGAATTCATCCTTTCCTCAGGCTCTACTTAGTCCTCCTAAAGGGGAAAAATTGAACGATACACTTTCGACAGTAATTTAATTAAACTGATTGTACGGGCATGTAAACATATGATTAAGTGTCTATTTCTCCACAGTAGCTATAGTGCTATAAGCACTTTTACCTTGCAGCACACCATCCACCTTAAACCTAATTTCAATTTACCTGTCTCTCATTTATCTGGGAACAGGATACTCTGGGAGAAGTTACATGGGCTGCTACTATGTGAGTATTTGACCTGCTGTATGTTTGTAGCCTACCATAAGCTGTTGCTGTAGCTGAGTTACCTGAACTAATGGATGATTTAACATAGTTTTCCTTCTTTTTCTTGCACATGCATGAAGTAAAACGCAATAATGTTCCTCTCCAGTAGCAAACACTCTGGGTGATATCACTTGATAAAAGCAACCACATATTAAATGATGGATCTACCTCTAAATGTTTTATTTCAAGACAGACTGAGTCTGTCTGAAGGCTGGTAAATGCTATGGTACTGTTGAATTTTTGACTTACCAGGACACAGATAACAATTTCAGCTTTATTAGTCTCCTTGTTCATGATGAGGTACCCGTGCTGTGAAAAGCACCAAACGTGCCTACCTTCATCATGAACAATTTTTGTTGTTTGCTTCGAAGACACACTTGGAATTTCTTAATCTACACTGAACATGAAAACCTGCTTTTAATGGAGCCTGCTTTGGCTAAAATTTCAGCACACCATGTTACCAGCAACTAAGCAGAAAGCCTATGGTACCTAGATGTAACTGCACTTAACAGTCAGCTGTTTTATAACCTCGGATAAACGCTCCTCAAATACAGAGAACAATCCCTGGGCGAGATTTGGCAGTCTTTGTTTAGTGTTAAACAATTAAGTGCCAGCTGGCCTCAAGGGACACAAGAGCATGAATCCTGTGCCATCCCTGTTGGGCATGTCTACTCCACTGAATGCAATGCCACAGAAATATATGCAGTCTTGGGCACCATTTGCAGTGCACGATCATTACATTATATCACAATGTGTGGATGTTCGCTGGCTGCCAGATGCTCACCCATCCAACTCCCTCACTCGCTCGCTCACCTCTATCCTCAAAGGGACAGGGGAGAAAATAAGATGCAAAAGATCATGGATCAGGATAAAGACATGGAAATCACTCACCAATTTCTGTCACCGACAAAATGGTATCAACTTGAGGAAAAACAAGTTAACTCATTGCCATGCCCTAGTGGCACACAGATCATATAATCACAGAATCATAGAATAGTTGGGGTTGGAAAGGACCTTAAGATCATGAAGTTCCAAGCCCCCTGCCATGGGCAGGGACACCTCAT